>JAVQIZ010236614.1:0-19743 GCA_036023535.2 Galaxias brevipinnis | reverse complement strand
TTGATTTATTGTTATTATTTTTATGAGAACTGTTTTTTTATACAACTGTACGGCGACCTTGAGTGCCTTGAAAGGCGCCTTATAAATTCAATGTATTATTATTATTATTATTATTATATATTAGAATAACAAGACTAATTTGAGTATTTTTTGTTAACAGAAACAAAAATCTTTCTTGTTCAGGCCGTTTTTTATTTTTTTTATATTTAACCTCCCAGGCCTCCGTAATGCACAACTTACAGCCTAAATGATACTGCAGTAGCTATTGCATCTCATCCACATTCCTCGAACCATGTTCACCCCAATTCTAGGATATTTGAAACAAAGTGAGAATCGGACCATGCAGTAATATTTTGCCATTAATAAGGGTTATAGAAAAGAAATTACACAAGAACCCTGAACCCTCATTGCTTTCTCTCCTGGCTTCTAGTTGAACTGCCTGTCTTTTTGATTCTGGAGTAAATTGGCTGTTGGTATTGTAGGGTCTATTGGCAAACATACAATATACTACATAACCACTTGGTGTACTTTACATTTTTGTATCTGACCATTATTCAAGTTTCATAGTTTTGTTGTTTTCTTGAAGTGATAGTGTGGGATCCTTTTTAAGAACGTCATTTAAGAATTCCCAGAGATGTCCTGATTTGTCCAGCTTTTACATCCACTTGTGCTGCTAGAAGTGCTTTTGATTTTCACCTGCTAGTCAATTTGCTACATGCTAACAGTTAGAAAACACCTGGTAATCTCAGTTTGAGTCCAAAAACAAACCAAAATAGTTTCCAAACATTTCCAGAGATTTTAGTGGCTAACTGAATTGTAATGGATTTTAAATTTTTTACTCAAGCTATACTAAACCAGAAGTGTTTCTGTTAACATACATGTAGCTAAACACTAGAGCAAGAAAAACTGCAGAAGCCAACTTTTGCATCACTTTTGGCTGTTATCTGGAGGTGTCTGGGCATCTATCAACTATCCCTTTAATGTTTCGGACATGATTAGGCTTTTTACCTGACCATATCCAGGTTCACAATAGAATACTATCTTACACTGCCCAAACATTTTAAAGTAAGTTGCATACAGAAATTCATGTTTTCAGATTTTAAAGTCACCCACAGGATAGAACTAAGATAGGCTAGACTAACAACCTGCAACTGGGCTACCTGGTAATGTTGGACAAAGAAAATAAGCAAGATAGGACAACATCCAGGTACTGCTACATGGCAGCGGTTCTTTTCACCTCAACTTACCTTAACCTTTCGCTTTGTTAGTGATTGAGGAGTCTCCCCTGAGTTTTCACACAGAGGTAATGTTGTTTTTAAAACAGAACAAGGACTTACTGAACAATATGTCTAGATACAAAGTAGATACAGCAAACAACAAGAAATGAGGAAAGCACCTACGGGGCATCCACTTGGGTTGTCTGCTAAACGCACGACAGTAACTGGGTTGTCTGCTAAACGTACGACAGTAACTGCGCGGGTCTTACTGTGGTCATGCAAGGTTCTTAAGAATCTTCAGCTGCTAAAAAAAAAATAAGGACATAGTTCAAGTAAAAAAAAAAAAAAAATTAACTTTTTTTTGCGAGGACTGAGCACTTCTTTCGGGATTTCTGTACATGTTTTCACCATGTCAAATAGCAGGACAGTCGGATTGGTGCAAATACTGCTCCACTTGTTTAATCTTTGCCTGTAGAAAGGTTAATCATGACCAAGTATACCTACAGCTCCAATTTCCCGATAAAATGATGGCTTCTCTTTCACTTTTTAAATTATGAACCTAAGCACATCGGATGGAAGACACAAGTTTGACAAGTGCAAGCAGACTTTATAACTTAACCCATTATGGTGTGTCAGATTAGAGTTTCTCGAGGATCCAAGCTGCAGGTGTGAGGGAAGAAGGCTACAGAATAATATATGGACCCAGCCATGGTCACGGCATGCTGTCCATCCCTAACAGAGGAGCATCACTGCTTTTTGGCTTTAAGCCTTTGGTGCAAAGTTAAACATTTTGGACGCCTGCAATTTTCACACATGTACATTTTTCCCCTTTTTCCTTTTGCGTTCCAATAAATGCAAAAGAAAATATATATTGAAAAGCAAATACATATATAGCAGTAGAAAAGACGAAATACTTTTCTGGTTAGCTTGCATTTCTGCAGAGAGGTCCCCCAGCAAAGCCTCCTGTAACGCGGGAAGTTTAAAGACGTGTTGGATAGCGGAGGCTTTGTCCTCTGGGAGTTGGACTGGTTGACAGTCGAGTCCGCAAAGCCACAGTGTTAATAGAACCAGTTCCCCAGTCTCTCCTTACACCACCACCTTCTGTCGTGTAGGCACAATCTCTACACATGGCGTCTGCTCTTGTCAGGGACCACTGTGTCCTCCATATCACCCTGTAAACCTGAACAGGACAACATAGGCCTTGTTATTACATATTTTTTTCAGGAGTAGCAAACCCTTCTAGACAATTTGTAGTCAGATAAATCTATTGTCATACATGGCCCTCATGCTGGTAGACAAATATATGATTTATCAAGTAACACTTTGGATTTAGTGAGGTGGGTGTCCTCCCTTGTTTGTGTAGATCTTGGAATCACTTTATATAAGCTCATGGTGAAATCATTGAAGTCCATGTTTTGACCATTGATCTATGTAAAATAACATTTATTGACAAAGTTATAATTTGTATCATGAATAATGTAATTTGGATAAATAATGAGAATATTTGCTTTGGTATTCTAAATGAAGCCCTTGCATATTGTTTGATATGAATTTACTTAAAGCCACAAAAGTTTTTTGTATTATCAAATTTTATTTTCTGATCGCACTTTGCAATGTCTATGGGAGAATGAAAATATCATGGTTCAGATCAGTCCTCTTGAAGTCTCAATATTTAATACTCATTTTGTCTGCCACTGGGTACGATCTCCAGCAAAGCTCTGACTAATTGCTTTATGGCACAGGGAAAAGCGTCACTAAATCAGGAAAAGATGCCCATACTTGGAGTATAGTTGTTTATTGTGCTAGTGATATGCAGTGACCGTGAGCATCGTCCTTTTTGCAATGGTTAAAGGGAATTACGTAATTACACAAAGCAAACTGTAGGGGTCACCAAAATCACCTCCTCCAGATTCCTACCTATAGTAAAAAAGGTTATAGGGAAAATAATTAGACCAAGCAAACAGTAGGGGTTGCCAAAATCACCCACTACAGTGATACTACCTATAGTAGCTTTAAGACGACTGTAAATGTACCGTGTTCAATGCAAATCTATTGGTTTTGATTTACAAAGACACACATAACACAAAAACCCCTGGTGTCCTGTATTATTTCTCCAGTGGGTTCTCTGGGAGAGCCTTCCTCCATGTAAAGGAAACTGGGCTGGGTGTACTCGCAAAATTTTTTGGGGAGATGCACATAAATTTCCCTGGACATCGTGGCTTGATTTTGCCAGAGCTATTGTGTCTGTTTCTAGCAGTGACTGTACTGGAACTCGGCAAACAAGGGCTTTCCGCCTTACCTTTGGGGCACCATAGCCCAAGCTAAGCAGGGAAATCGCAGATTTAAATCTGTTTCGTGACCCGAAGTCAAAAGAGCTACGATGAGCAATGTTGCTGGGATATTGTTTTATTAAAAACAGCTAGACTGCTGATTCCTGTCTGTGGATGTGTCTACAGATGTGTCTATAGAAAGCGGTGGCATGGACATTAAAAGGTGGACCTTACTCTTAAGCTATAGTGTCAAAACAGGAAAGTAATTGGAACAAGGTAAATAAAGAGAACACGACAGAGCCAATAAAGAAGTTCAGGGTATCGCTGAACGGCCAAGAGGAAGACAGAACCGTGAATGAAGAGGCCAATATGAAATCCAGCCAGCGGCAGTATGTCTCTACAGAAATGGACGCTCTGCATGGAGGAGAGAAAAACACAGCACCATCTTCAGTCTTTATGCAGTCCTCCAGGAGTGGCTATTGAGAGCAGGATGTAAGATAAAGAGGGCTGCTATTCCAAACATCATAAGCATTGAAATTAGTTTTACTCTATGAAAACAGCAATGTTTTAACACTCCTACTGTGGAATGTACATGAACAGACTGGCCATATTGGAAGGACAGACGTTCTCTATGGGTTAAAACATTCCCAACGACTGAACGCAGAGATATTTCTCCACTCTAAGCGGTGGATAAGAGGTCCAGAAAGGTTTGATAATACATGCCAATGCTGCAACAAGAACAATTGTTAAAAAAATGGTTCATGAAAATTTCATATCCTCCTCAATGGTCAAAGGTTGGAGTGCAGAAGATACTGTAGCTGCTCTTCCAAGTAGCTCTGTATTGGACCAAACTAATGTTACATATGCTGGCGCAGACTACTTTAGGCCCATTGAGGTAAAGTGTCAAAGCAAGTAAAGCAAATCAGATTGGATAACAGAACTAATTGTATTTGCTCTAAGCTAGTGTTAAGAAGGCTTTAAAGGAGCTAAACCCCAGTAGAATCCAAAGTAACCTGCTCGCTGATCAGGCATCAAATGGATTTCAATGAACTCAGAGTTGGAAATTATTTATTTACTTATATATTTACTTAATTATTATTCAGTGAGATATACCCTAAAATCATTCTTTAGACACCAACCACTTGCAAACAGCTTTGTGAAATACAAATATTCTTGAATGATCCTCCAATTGAAATGGACCTCCAATCCTCCAATCAACCCCATAACCATGAGGCCTTCTAACTGGTTAACTCTTCATTTGCTGCAATATTATAAGAGAAATCTGTCAAGCTCTCCTCTACTGCAAATGAGGCACAAACGTATCAAAGTGAATGTGCTTATTGTAGGTTACACAGCCAGCAAGGCTAATACGGTAAATGGGCTCTAATTTAATCGAAATCTAAAGTTTGGAAAACTTTGATTGTTGCCACTTTTGCCATCAACAATTTTCCTGTGCGTCCTGGCTTTTTGATTTTTTAACAGACTGAAGGAAAGTCAGTAGAGTCAGACTTGGGCAAAGGCTGACCTTTCAGCAGGGTCACGACCCAAAGCTCAGAAACAAAGGCTAATCTGTGAATGTCCCAGTCTAAAGCCCAACCTGAGCCAACAGGACAGACTGCTGTTCACAGAAGATCCCCATCCCATCAGACTGAGCTGGGGATCGGCCATGAAGGATGGAAGAAACTGTCCTCATCCAAGAACGCAAAGCTTAACAAAGAAGTGTCAAAGCTGTGATTGCTTTCTAAAGGTGGTTTAACCAAATAAAGGGTCCAAGTGATATACTCATTTAAATTAGATATTGATTTATAATTGTAATCATTTTATTATTATTCAGAAGTGATTTATAATGAATGCAAAAAAACTCGAATTGTGCTTTTTTTACTTATCATTATAAGTGATTGTGTGATAATGTTGTAAATGAATGGCCAAAAATAAATGTAATTAAATGTTGAGGTGAGTAGTGTAAACACTGTTTGTTCCTCTACTGTCAGTGTCAATCTTCACTGAGATAATCACAGTAGTGGGCCAGAGCTTCCACATAAAGATTGTGATAGATATTGATTGATAGAAAAGAACAATGATCTAGCTGACTGCAATTTTACAATGCAGTTGTAATATTCACAGCAAATGTCTCTATATATATATATCTGTTAAAAGGTCAAAGGACATCTTGGAAACGTGTAGGGGATAGCTTAGCGATTGGATTCTTGAGTTAGAAGTAATTTGTGCAAACCTTTGGGTCTCCATGTAAGTGGTTAGCACTGAAGCTAAAAGGGAAAATGTAGTTACTTCAAAACATTTTTGATAGATCTGGATGATTCAGGACAACTCCATAAGACATAGAAATAAGTTTTAACATCCAATTTTCCTATTCTATTCCTTTAAATTATTTGGCAAGCCCACAAAACTAACTACACTAAAACCTAAAAGAATGATAACTGTAACCCTTATTTCTGAGAGTCTCTGGATACAACCCACTGTAACTGCTTGTAGTTAGTATCTTATCCTTTAGTTTATAGGACCCACTGTAACTGCTTCTAGTTAGTATCTTATCCTTTAGTTTATATGACCCATTGTATCTGTGCTTATAGCTTGTTGGCGGTCCTAGAGGTAGCAAGGAGGCCCTCATGGCAACTCCAGTGCTTTCCCTTTCGAATCATAGGGAGCAATTCAGTGAGTTAATGATAATACCTGTGTCTTCGGTGGTAAGGGCACAGACTCCTTCTACCAGCTCTTTGGCCTCCACAGCCAGTTGGAAGGCGGGATCAGGGATGGCTGACGGGGTGTTTGGACTGTCAGGAGACGGGCAGGATTTACTGCTGCATGGACAAAAACACACAAACATACCAGCCCATCCACCTTCAAGTAAGTAGACACACAGTGGACAACTAGGCTGAGCTGAAATTCGTTGAGAACAAATTATGTTTCAAGATCACTCACCCATTTTCCCCTCTAAACAAACTTGGGGTGGTTAGCACTTTGTGGACTGTCTAAAGAGATGAATGAAAAATAACAAATTTATTAGTCAGGCAGCATAAATCTGTAAGAATGCAGTTTGGTTTTCTGAAACAAATACATTTTTAGATGTTTTGTTTTTTTGCAATTGCTTCAACACCAATTTCACAACCTTGTGGCCATATTTCCAAACGTTTCTAAACTCAAAACCCTTTTTTAAAATTCAACAAGAGTATAAAAGATTAGTATTCACCTATAAAATCATAGCAGCAGCATGGAGCAGGCAGGTGAAGCAGGTCACAATAAAGGTCAAGTAGTGAGATGAGGATGAGGAGGAGGAGGAGGAGGAGGAGCACATGGTGGTGAGAGGGATGGCAAAGGATAAGTACCCCCTTCTAGTGGTGGTCGTGGACCTCGTTTTAGAGGCGGTCGTGGGCCTTGTGGATGAGAACAAGGATTTGCATTTCAAGAAAGCCAGTTGAGGAAGATGCTTTAATTTGTTTAAAAACTTTGTAACTGTACTTAATTTTTTGGTACTCAAATTATTTAGATTTCATAGGTTTAACGTTTTATTAGCATGTTTGATATGTATGGTTGGTTTATGTAGCTAATGTTTTATTCTTCAAGTCATATATTTTGTATAACTTCATATCTTAGTTTTTAGTGCATGGCTAAATAGTTTTGAATTAGTCTCTGACCATGATGCTACATTCCATGTTGTTTTGGTTTGCATGGGCGTAAGCTAGCTCCCCAGCCGAGTGTAGTGTTTGTAGTGCACTGCTTGTGTCCGGGAAGGAACTGGCACCTGCCCAGAGTCACTGGCACTTAGTCAGCATGACCTTCACAGGGATAAGTGGCCTGAAAGGACCACCTGCTCCTCTGCTTCCCCTCGGCCGTCGCCTACCGCCGCTACTCCAGAGCAGCCCAGAAACTCCTCTATCAATAATACTGTTTGACAGATATAGTATACATATCAATGCACAATGCAAGATTTTGAAGATACGACAGACAGCCTGTTTTGCAAGCGGTGACGGTTTTGAGTGTTGTGTCATAAGGTTTTGACAAATTACCACAAAGGTCTAATATCAGTGCTGAAGTGATTGTTATAAACTGTACTGGAGTCTGCTGCTATCTGCTCCTTACCTGTGGTAGTTTATTATACTGCTATCTGCTCCTTACCTGTGGTAGTTTATTCTGCTTCTACCTGCTCTTTACCTGTGGTAGTTTATAACACACTTTGACCTACAGCCTTGGGTGGGGAGCACCCAAAACGGCCAAGCCGGGTTGCCAAAATCAAATGTAATACTATTTAGACTCAATAAATGGTTAAATGTTGTCAAGGCTGACCTAGTTGTATTTAGCCCCGCAACAGCTAATTCACTTTGAGCATCAAACTGAACAATACCATGATACGTTAAGAGTACTCTGGTTGATTGTGAATCTCAAAACGAGTCTAGATGTTTTCGTAGCTGGCGGTAAGCATGGGTAGAGGTTGGCACAGTCCACTTAAATGTTTGTCTTGCGAACCCAATCAAAAGTTAAGAAGTTTTTTTTGTCTGTTGAGCCAATTGAAAAATAGCACAGAAAATAACAGTATCGTTTCAAACTTCTGAACTTTGATTGCTAAGATTGCAGACACACATAGGCAAGGCAAAGCAAGCAGAAGCACCCACTGCAACCACACACTCCAACGCATAATCTGCTCTAACTAGTGTATGGATGAAGCAAATTAGTGATTCAAATGTTAGCTTATCTTCAGTTTTTGCCCATTTGCATCAAAAATCTTCTGTGCCATCTGACCAGGGATTCGGACCGACCATCTTCCAGCTAGACGTCCGCCTCTCTAACCACTGAGCTATCTACCGAGTTGGCATCCTGTCTATCAGCCACCCTAATATGGTGGGCTAAAACCTGCCCCGAATGGTTTGAATTTCCATAGAACATATTAGACCCCAAAGCAACAAATTAAGAAGCAACTTAGCAGTTAGCTGTACACCAACACTACATTTCCCCCCCAGTCAATGACGTAGGTTTGTGTTGGACATGGGGGGGCATTTGCTTGCATTTTAAGCAAGCAAACTAATCTTCTATCAAAAGCTTAAACTTTACAGTGCCTTTTAACTCATGTCAGTTGCGGTTTAGATTTTTTAATTATTTTTTTTTTTCTGGGTAAAGAACAATATTCTCAGCAATTTATCAAGACAGAGCATGCACTTCTGTTTGTTTTACTGGTGACAGGCAGAATCTGGACAGAAAGACAGACTGACCTGTGCAAAACCCAACAGCTTCTTGTTGGAGATTTCCAGGTGTTTCCTGTTGAGCTCTGACTTTCTCAGCTGACAGTCAATGGCCGTCAGTCTTCTGTTGAGTCCCATGACATCCTCCTGAACATAACAATCAACACACCATCAACTATCTTCCACACTATAACGTCTATAGTGACACCGGGCCAGGGGGCCTATCTTTCACACTATAACGTCTACAGGGACAGACGACCTTTTCTTGATTTGGTCTGCTCCACCGGTTAAACTGTTTCTCATGCTGTCCCCACCCTCTGACCTTTGTCTGATCATAGTACTATCCAGTCCACGCTTCACTCTAAGTCTACCAGAACTCCCAAAACAAGATCAATCTCCTTCCCTAATATCAAAGCCATGAACCAGCTTATTCTGTTGGTGCTTCTAGACACAGCCATTCTTGTAAACGAATACACTACTACTGCCCTTTCTCTAACTTAACCTTTTTTGCTAAAAACCCTTGAACGCATCATTGCATCTTTTCACTCTAGCCTACCCTTAACTCTTTGACTAATAATAATAATAATAATAATAGTAACCTGTTCAATCCTTCAACTAGCATTCTGTTCTTTTTGATAAACTATTTCGTTTTCTTTAACTTAGTTTGAACTGATGTTGCTGTGTGTCTGTTCGCTCTCTTTTGGTGATATTGTCTGTTACCATGTTTACGCTTTACCTTGTGAAGCGCCTTCGGGTTTCAGAAAAGCGCTATATAAATAAAATGAATTATTATTATTATCTTCCATACACTGTAACAACTATAGGTACAGGGACAGGGTCCCTATCTATCATACACTATAACATGTACAGGGACAGGGAGCCTATCTATCATACACTATAACATGTACAGGGACAGGGAGCCTATCTTTTTATACAATAATACTTCTTTAGGGACGGGGGTCTACCTTGGTGGCCTCCAGGTTCTTGTGCTTCTTGCCAGCCAGCTGGTTCTTTAAGTCTTTAATCTCGGCTTCCAGCAGTTGGATGACATCCTCGTAGTCCTGCTCGGCACTGTTGGTCTGTCGCTGCACCACTTCAGCCATCTGCAGACGGCTCTTCAGACGACTGTTCTCCTCTACTGTGGCACAGGCTCTCTAGAATGCCCACACAACACTACTCAGTGCTCTTACAGCAGATACAGCCCACTGGCCCCTAAAAACATCTCAGAATCTAAGCAATGAATGTATACACCTGAACTAGATGTATTCACCAGAACCTGCATTATACATCTGACATTATAGACAAGAGATGAGGAAATCATTATGTTATGCATGGGAGTGCTTCCTTTAATTTAAGTAAAACATATTATAACCTTAACTTATAATAAATATCTCTAAGTTTATAGTAGTTAATTTGGTCATGTGTTTAACCAATTAGACCACCAAGAAACCAAATGCTAGAAAACAGGTGCCTCCCACAATTGCAAGCTATTTGGACTAGGAACACCGTGGTGAGATTTGCTTACACATTTAGTGGATCTTAAGAACTTGACAAGGTTGTCCTATAACAACTGTTCTAATAGTAGTAATAATAAAATAATTAGTAAAAACCTTTTCTAAACCATGTAATGAAGTGTTTTGTGAGAGAATGAATTACAGAAAACAATAAGTATACAATTTTCATGGACATGAAGTAAACATACAGGGAAATCCAACAGTGATCTGAAAGCTGAAGAACAATGGGATAATCCCCTTATAATGGAAAAGCCTCAAATGAGGTAAGGCACAGGATCATGCAGATGTTCAGGTTGAATTGGCTGATGGGAAAGGCTCACCTGGGAGGTCTTATGGAGCTCCTCCTCCAGAGACTTCTTGCTGTGCTCCGTGTCTTTGAGCAGCACCTGGAGTGTACGTGGACGAGAAGGCTAGAGTGAATGTCTAGATACAGCAGGCTGTGCCAGAATGGGTCAGTAGTGCAGTGGGAGTGGACGGCCTGTGTTCACCTTAAGTTGTTTCATTTGGGTTTGTAGCTGCTTGACCTCCGTCTGAAACGTCTCCAGCTCCTCACTGCTGTAGCTGCACTCTGACTCATAGGTCTGTGAACACAGAGTAAACTCAATCACCAGGCCACCATTAGATTACTTAGTCTAGTGGAAGGTGAGTTTGTCGTGATGCTGTAAGACACGGCTGCAGTCAAAGAGCTAAATGGTAGAGATGAGTGTTGAAGAGACAGACACCAATGTGAGAAGTGTCTCCCCAGGCAACACCCAGTTCACTTTGGTTCCCTCACAATGGAAGATTCAGGCTAAAGCCATGTCAAAGACAGCCTTGGTGAATCCCTAGCGCTCTGAGAACACACTCTCTAAATCCCCCTAAACCCTGCTCAAAGCTTCTTAAAGTACCAAAGCATTTTTAAAGACAGAGTGGTGCAAGAAGACCTAAAATGACTTCAGTAACTTCAATCCCTTGACGGTATGTTGTTGTCGGGTGCAGGATCTTACTGGGGAGTGGAAGGCAGAGGTGTCCATCAAGCTGGCTGCTTCGTGATAGGAGAACATAAAGGGCCCCTGTGCGAGGCCGGCCTCCTCCAGCTTCTCCTGGTAAACATTACGGGTCGCTTCAACAAAGTCTGGGGGAAGAACAGCACAGAGTGAACCTCAGGGCTTTGCAGTCCTCTGGTTGAATGAATCCAGATGCCATGGTGGGTGGTGTCTGTACCTCCGTAGGCCACTGTGCCCTGGGGGTCTGTGGCCAGACTCTGTCTCAGCCGCTTCCTCTTCTCCTCTGTCAGGTCCATGCCCAGGTACGACAGCGCCTACACACAACAACATCAAACAAAAGGATGATAGGATCCCCAAAAGGTCTAGGCATGCTGTTGTCCTGGCTGTATTTGAGCACTAGGGGGGGCTGTCACAGCCCTGCAGACTATTGAGTATGTGCAGGCCCAGCCGTTTGTGTGCCGACCTCTTTTCACGGCGCATGGAATCCTTGGACAAGATTTTATTTTACACAGATTTCTGTTATATCTGCGTTTATGTTTATCTTTTTTTAGAGAGATTAATACCAAATAAAACTCTTTCATTTTTAATTATTTGAACGTCAGGTCATTTTAAAGCATATTCTTAAAGTAATGACAGTATCTGGGAAAGGCAAAGCTCTCTGGGTTTCTTTGAAAACAATACTCTGACCTGCTCCTTCTCTACGCTGCCAGTCAGGCACCAGACATTAGGCCGTGTGTCTGCCAGTCAACATTAAAGTGCTCCCTCCTGCTCCTCCAAAGACTATAAGCCTATTAATGAGCCAGATTAGGGTCAACCACAGGCAGAGAGGCAGAGCGTACTCTACAATCCCTGTTTACAACTGGACCACCCAGGCACGACAGCACGCACGAGGAGAGAGGGTGCTGTGGGTGAAGAGTCTAAAGACTGAAAGAAGGGAATGGAGGAAGAGGAGAAAGATGAAGGGGAGCAGGAAAAGGAAAAGGGAAACAGAAAATGCTAAAAGAGTAAAGATGATACTGCAGCAAGGAGGGATGATGTGAGTTTGCAGGAAGAGAAACAAATTTCGATCAATAGAGAATAGAGAGGGAGAAGTAGAAGTGATTGTTAAACCAGGGGCCCGGCAGGCCACATTAACAGTGTTCAATTATTTCCAGCACAGAACTGGAGCTCTAGGTAGCACTGGGTCGATGATGAGCAGAGCCTCACACACTTGTTATACTGTAGAAGCTAACCAGAGGCCAGACCCTGAATAATGTCGCAATGCAACCGCTGAATGTTCTTCTATCAGGCTTATAAATAGCTGTCCTATCAATGTTCTAGTCATACATTTTCAAGAATCAGATTTTAGAAAAAGGGTCTCAGCCTGCTACGAATTAAAAACATATCCAATTAATGAAGTGCAGTAAACTGAAAATCATAAGGTAGCCTGTTTGTATCACTCCAATCCCCTTATCATTTAGCAGTACTCAATCGTGCAGGTTAAGACAAAAACGGCTAGAATAAGCAGTAATAAAACTACTGAAATTTATTTAAAGAAACTACTTTTTAAATATAGCTCATAATGTGCCTTTTAACTAAGAGGAATTGGGGCATTGGGGCACACGAGCAGTAGGTTACTCACCAGAGAGGGAACCCTGGGAGCAGGAGACTTGGCACAGAGCTAGACTACAGCCCCACTCACCAGGTCCACTCAGCAGGAGACTGGGGACAGAGCTAACCAGGTCCACCCAGCAGGAGACTGGGGACAGAGCTAGACTACATCCCCACTCACCAGGTCCACCCAGCAGGAGACTGGGGACAGAGCTAACTAGGTCCACCCAGCAGGAGACTGGGGACAGGGCTAGACTACAGCCCCACTCACCAGGTCCACCCAGCAGGAGACTGGGCACAGGGCTAACCAGGTCCACCCAGCAGGAGACTGGGCACAGAACTAGACTACAGCCCCACTCACCAGGTCCACCTTATCAGACTTCAGTCGTATGTGGGGATCCAGGGTGATCTTGGGCTTTGCTCCGGACGCACACCGATGACCAGCACTGGAGCCTGGATCAAGAGAAGTTACTGTTACTGTTACTTTCAGCACAATATCCAACAGAATTAGCTCTTAGAAACGGCTAAAGCATAACAATTTAAAAGCTGTATTCTATCCATGTTTACTGCTAAAGGCAAAAAAGTTAACTCGGTCTCTAAAGAATACTGCCGTTCCACAAAACATGACATGCTATTGCCCTGGGACGATGCACATATAGTATTCAGACCCAGCAGAAAACTAGCAGGATCTGTGTCATGCTAGAGTCAAGAAAACCAATCCAAAGGTGCAGCAGAGTAGAAGAGAAAAATCGTGTTAACAACCTTTTTACTCTTTACTCACTAAAAGGCAGTTTTAGTTTTCCTGCATGAGTTTGAACCTTCAGTACTGGAATGAGACAGGTCGGCCCAGTACAGACACAGTAAAGATTCTGGTGTATTGCAAAATCTTTTGTTAATACTCTCCAACGGGGCAACCTTTACATGCTTTTGAAAAAACTCAGGTTCCTATTCTTACAGAGAAAATCAAGTGCTTTTACATTGAACAAGTAACTTTTTTAAGTCTGAGTCAATTCTTGTGAACCAAGTACAGCATACACAATATGTGTATGTATATATATAATTCAAATGATACATAGTTGAGACCTTTGACCTGGTAGTACTTCCATTGCTCTACATGTAACACCTAACAGTTCAAATATCACCACACCAATTTGTCTCTTGGTTTAGCTTGTGCTTAATTTTGATCTCTGTTTTCGATGTATTTTATTTTGTTCATGTAAGATCCTTGTGTCCTGTGATTGATGTGCTGTCATATTTTTTTTGCAATGTTGTTCACGTCAGTTTGAACGTGATCCAAATTATCCAAGTCCCAGTACTCATCTCATGTTCCATAC
The DNA here is from genome assembly GCA_036023535.2 of Galaxias brevipinnis. Classification (NCBI taxonomy): domain Eukaryota; kingdom Metazoa; phylum Chordata; class Actinopteri; order Galaxiiformes; family Galaxiidae; genus Galaxias; species Galaxias brevipinnis. Next base: position 5,640 of record JAVQIZ010236614.1, on the reverse strand, counting down.
CTACTTTAATTTCACACACACACACACACACACACACACGGAGCATGCAACAAAGCCTTAGAGTCTAAGAGGTAAAAGCAGCTTATGTTGCCAACTAGGGGAAATGTGCTGTAACACTTTCAGCTCCTATCTCACTATTGTGTCTTTGAACGTGGTCGGTGCCTGTCTTTGACTATGTTTGAAGCTCTCCTCCTACTCTGCTGTACTCTGCTCTTCATAATCCCCCTATCTCAGAGACAGAGCTACTGGACTGGTGGCATTCATAAGGGGGTTCTGGGGTGGTGCTAGTAGGCCTACCTGAAATGTGGTTGTCTGGAGGACAGATGTCTGGAGAAGTGGAAGGCACAGTGGCAGGCTCCTCTGAGCAGCTCTGCAGAGGGACCAAACATCAATCAGTTCCTTTACTTCCTCATGGAAGCACTGAAGCCACAATCACTACAATATACTAAGGGATTTTTGGCAAGAGCCAAAGGGATGTGTGACCTTTCAGAGGCTGTTGAAGATGATAGATTACAATGATGTAAAATGTAATGCAAACTACTTATTATATAGAACCTATTATATTAAATATCATACCTAACAGCAACAGTACATATGGAACTTTGTGCCCTTATATCACATCACATCATGTTCTGCTGTGATGCAAACAGCACACTTCACTTCACTTTTTGGAATATAAGATTATTTTGAGCAAACATTTTAAATTAAAGAATAATGCTCATGCTAATTCAAAGACACTTCCACATCTAGTGGATTTTGCACAAAGTGCTGTTCTACCTGCTGCACACAAGCTGTGACAGAGGAGAAACATGATGAGTATGGGTGATCTCAGCTCGGTGTGTAGCCTAGCACTTCTGGAATAACTGAGTAGCCGGTGCAGAAGAAGACTGACCTCTGGTGATCTCACGTGAACTTTTAAGCGCCCCGAGTTGTAGCCGTTGGCCAGAGTCCTGTGGACCCCATTGTGTAGAGATGTGCTGCTGGGGAATTGGCCTTTCCCTGGGATGAAGGCAATCTCCACCACGCTGTCCTGGCTGCACACAGGCAACAACGTCATCTCCATGCCATGCTGTTATGCAATGCTACTATATAGTGTTGAAAGCTGGCCAGAAATAGTAGGCACCCTGTTGCAAGCTAGTGGCTGATTAATTCAACCGCTTACAGTCTGATGGACTGCAATCAGCTAACAAGGAAGACTAGCAATGCTATCTCTGGCTACAATTAGCTAACGAGGAAGACTAGCAATGATATCTCTGGCTACTATCAGCTAGCGAGGAAGACTAGCAATGCAATCTCTGGCTACTATCAGCTAACGAGGAAGACTAGCAATGCTCTCTCTGGCTACAATCAGCTAACGAGGAAGACTAGCAATGCTATCTCTGGCTACAATCATCTAACGAGGAAGACTAGCAATGCTCTCTCTGGCTGCTATCAGCTAACAAGGAAGACTAGCAATGCTCTCTCTGGCTACTATCAGCTAACAAGGAAGACTAGCAATGCTATCTCTGGCTACTATTTCTGTTCAGCCTCCTTGAAAGGTCAAAGAAAGATAAAGGGAAAGGAATGAGACTGACCGTTTGACTGACCTGAACTTGACCTTGTTGAGCATGCTCTTGGCCTCCTCGTGTGTCACTCCGATCAGGGACTCCTTGTTTATAGCAATCAGCTGATCACCAGGCCTCAGGCGGCCGTCCTGCACAAAGGAGAAATCAAAGGTTCAATACCACAGCAGAAATCAATGGCTCAACACCACAGTAGAAATCAAAGGTTCAACACTACAGTAGATGCCACTGTTCTGTGTGGCGCAGTAGAAGCTGGTGTTCTGTGTGGTGCAGTAGAAGCTGGTGTTCTGTAGCACAGTAGAAGCTGGTGTTCTGTATGGCGCAGTAGAAGCTGGTGTTCTGTGCGGTGCAGTAGAAGCTGGTGTTCTGTGCGGCGCAGTAGAAGCTGGTGTTCTGTGTGGTGCAGTAGAAGCTGGTGTTGTCCCAGAAGTCGTTAGGAGGGAGGCATCCTGTCAGCCAGACATCTCCGCTCATCAGCAGCTTCAGCTGATTGGACAGCTCTGCTGTCACATTGTTGGCACAGTTGTCAGCTTACATTCACATTTTGAAAGGATTCAAAAAGGAAAGCTTAATGGCCAAAGGAACAGCAGCAACAGGACATTAACCACACCAGTGCATATCTGTGTCCCTCCCCTGGGAGAGCAGACGGGAGAGAGAGAACGGTTACACCAAGCCTCAGGAAGGACATTGGCCGTCACTCCATCTCCCAGCAACTCCCTGCCCGGGAAAGTCTGCCCGGACCGCTGAGGCCAGTTCCCCTAGCTACATCACAGATGGAATCAGGCCTTTGAATGGCTAATCATTGCAGCAAGGTCTAGTCACAGCTCCCAAACTAGCTTGCCTCTGCACAATCCTCAGCCCATACATCAAAACAGCTCTTTATCCAGCTGGCTTGCAGCATGCATTTCTGTAAGACTGGCACAAATGTATCTTGATGACAGTCTAAAATGTGAAATATGTGACTTGCTAACAGTATTAAACATATAATTTTTCTCCAGCAAGAGAAAAACAAGTCATGTACATTCTGCAGCATGTAGAGGGAGAAAAAGGGAAAACAACATCCATATGGAAGAGACTCTGATCCCTGCTGCATATCCAATTCAATTCCTTTTGAATTTTATACACACGACATAACGGATTACGAGTGGGGATTTGGGAAATGCAGAGTGGTTTTCAGGGACCGTCACATGGCACCACAGATTGGTACAGTAGAGGAGATAAGTCCAGCCCTTTACTACATAGGGCGTACCACCACATGTGTAAAACACTACGTTCACAGATGTGCTCTAATGTACCACGGACCTCCCTAGAAGATCGGCCGTCCCTCTGACTGGGTGGGTGGACAATGTGAGGGGAAGGACAGCTACAAAGCAGACGGGAGCATTCCTGTTTAGCACCAAGGCAATCCCCTCCCTTGTATTTCCCCTCATCCCTTTGTCACCAGGGCTCATGTTCCTGGGTGTGGGCAGACACAACAGGACAAGGGAGAAGGATTTGTGTGTGTGTGTTTGTGTGTGTGCGTGTTTGTGTGTGTGTGTGTGCAAGCGTGAGTGCGTGTGTGTGCGTGCGTATGCGTGTGTGTGTGTGCATGTGTGTGTGTGTGTGTGAGCATGTGTGTGTGTGTGTGTGTGTGCCTGCGTGCGTGCATGTGTGTGTGTGTGTGTGAGTATGGCGGGGATGCAGCAGTGTGATGCACTAAGCAGAGTGCTGAGGCCTGACCTTCCCGGTCTGTGTGTCTGTCTTAGCCCTGTGGGGACTGGGACACCTTGGCAGCAGCTAGCCTCCACACATACACACATACACACACACACACACACACACACACACACACACACACACATGCAGACTCTGCTCATTCTGGAAGCTGGTGCTGCTGGGGAAGCTGTCTTTACACACTGCTGTCAGGCAATCTTTGCTGCTATTGTGGAATTATGCGATACCAGATACATCAGAATATTGTAATTACTGTAATCGTTGGTTGGGGTTTCTCATCTGCTGACACACAATTAATCAATGTGTTCCTGAATTCCTTCTGGCCATGTTTAATATTAAATTCACTTCTTATCTCAATTTCCTGCCTCTATTGTTGCAGATATTCAGAATTTGGGCGTATGTAGCTTTAGTGTTGTTTCAGTTGACAAATACGTTAGTTTAGACTGGTTTTTAATCCGCATAGATTTTTTATTTGTTTATGGTTTGCTACTCTGAAACTCTATTAAGATGTCTAGCCTTATACTGTCCCGTCAAAGCAAAATGATAGCCCCGGAAAACCAACCTTTTGTTTGGTTCTATGTTCAACACTGAAATGGTGGTAGTCTAATCAGTCAGACATTGGTGTGTTTGGGTCAGCGCTAGATCAACGGGGGGTGCTTTTAACACCAAAGCCTGGCAACTAGCTCCTTAGGCAGGATCAGACTGAGGCCAAGCCTGTTATGCGGATCAACTGGCAGGGACCAACAGATAAACATAATGAAGATAGATGTGCACTGGGCAATTTATCAACAAATTAGCCTGGACCTTTGCTAGCATTTCCCATTGTGGGAAACAAAAATATAAAATACACTACTGACATGCTAACACACTATAAACCTTCTAGACCCCTGAAGTCATCTGAACAGGTCTGCTAACGGTCCCCCTCCTTGCATGTTGCCACTATGCAACAAATAGCTGGAACTAACTTACGGAAGATCTGAGTCTCACTCCAAGCTTGACTACTTTTCAATCCAGATTAAAAATGTATACAGTACCAGTCGAAGGTTTGGACAAACTTTCCCATTCAAGTTAAGGTACTGTATGTTATCCATTACTTTTGGCTGAGTTGTTACATTTTAGCAATTTTATTTCTCCAATTACAATTGTTTTTGTTGCATTTCATGGTATTTAGTTTTTTCTGCTTGCCTTGTATAAGGCACATTGAATTTCCTTTGTGTGTGAAATGTGCTATACGAATACATTAGATTTGATTTGATGTTGAAACAGCCCAGCCAGTCCAACCGACATGCTTGAACAAGTCATTGAGACATTATTCCCACGCCCAAGACACCTCCACCAGCCTGCCTGAATTACCTACCACCTCCCAGAGTCTGAGCGGCTGGTAAAGGACTACATCTGCTCCTCACTGCCCAGCACATTGGATCCACTCGTTTGCCAACCGTCCCAACCGTTCTACATCATGCATTCCACCCTGTCCTATATTCCTTTCCGAGCTCGTCACAATGCTCAGGGACCTAGGTCTTAACATCTACCTGTATGGATGGGACCATGACTTCCTGACTGCAGGCCGCCGGCAGCGAGTTGAGCCGCCGCATCTCATCCTTTCTCACACTCTGGAGCACCTCAGAGCTGTGTGTTGAGCCCCCTGCTATACACTCACTGGCTACTTTATTAGGTACACCTTGCTAGTACCGGGTTGGACTCCCTTTTACCTTCAGAAGTGGCTTAATTCTTCGTGGCATAAACTCAACAAGGTGCTGGAAACATTCCTCCGAAATTTTGGTCCATATTGACATGATAGCATCACTCAGTTGATGCAGATCTGTCGGCTGCACATCCATGATACGAATCTCTCGTTCCACCACATCCCAAAGGTACTCTATTGGATTGAGATCTGGTGACTGTGGAGGCCATTTGAGTACAGTGAACTCATTGTCATGTTCAAGAAACCAGTTTGAGATGATTTGAGTTTTGTGACACGTTATCCTGCTGGAAGTAGCCATCAGAAGATGGGTACACTGTGGTCATAAAGGGATGGACATGGTCAGCAACAATACTCAGGTAGGCTGTGGTGTTTAAATGATGCTCAATTGGTACTAAGGGGCCCAAAGGATGCCAAGAAAATATCCCCCACACCATTACACCACCACCACCGGCCTGAACTGTTGATACAAGGCAGGATGGATCCATGCTTTCATGTTGTTTACGCCAAATTCTGATCCTACTGTCCGAATGTCGCAGCAGAAATCGAGACTCATCAGACCAGGCAACATTTTTACAATCTTCTATTGTCCAATTTTGGTGAGCCCGTGTGAATTGTAGCCTCAGTTTCCTGTTCTTAGCTGACAGGAGTGGCACCCGGTGC
>JAVQIZ010236600.1:0-18706 GCA_036023535.2 Galaxias brevipinnis | reverse complement strand
ATTTAGTAAGTACAGTGTCAGAAGTGCCAATCCAGCACACTGTGTGTGTGCGTGTGTGTGTGTGTGTGTGTGTGTGTGTGTGTGTGTGTGTGTGTGTGTGTGTGTGTGTGTGTGTGTTTATGTCCTTGACAGGTTAAAAGCAATCTATTCCATGGTGAGGAGACAGAGAGAAGTGAACCACCGGCTGCTCCACACCGACCCAGCAAAGAGGTTTGACTAGACGGGTGATCTTTCAATGTGCCTGGATTTCTGTCCTCTATGTACTCTGTCCTGCCAGCTAAGCTCATCCTCATTTATTTACAGGAGTCCATAGAAAGCAAGACTGAGGGATGCCAGGTAGGATCACTACTGTACATATTCCATCGACTGCAATCAGAAAGGTTACACGTTTTTAAATGCCTGGAGTGACTCCAATGGGATGTCTTTTTCAGTTAAACAGGAATATGTTCCAAAGAGAGAGTCAAGGACCAGCAGCCAAAACACCCCTGGTGCCTCTGCAACATACAGACAAGGTAGGTCTGCCTTTCCCAGCGGTATTCACCCCACTGAAGGACAAACTAAAGGTTTTCTGGGATATGCATGTATGTCAGTGGGATATGTTGCAGTGCCCCTTGTGGCACAAACAGGCTCTAAGGATGTGTTCTGATGTCAGGAGCCCAACGAAGCGGTGAAGATAGCTCCACTGAAGAAGGGCAAGATGAAACAGGTACACATTCAAATTCGCATGTACTTGCCAAATGTTTTATAATTAAGTTCTAAAATAAAAAAATGCATAACATGTTCCTATATTTCCTGCGGGCTTAGGTTTGTGTGTGATCTTGTTTAGCAGCAGTCTAATGATGAGGCCCTCCAAGTGGATGAATGCCAATTCTCTGAAGATATGGCGGGAGAAACAGTCGACACCACAAAGAACAGAGAAGTGAGACTGTTGGGTGCCTTGAATGTCCCCCTCCCCTTCTTATCCTTGAGCAAAGCAAATGTATGGACTAAAGGGCCCAAAAGAATAATATCAAAGCAATAAAGCAATAATCATTTGAATTTTGTAGTATGGATAAATAAGAAACTGTGCACTAAGTTTTAGTGAAGGTGACATGCAAACATGAGTGCATGTCTACTGGCATGTCCACTGGTGGACATTTACAAGTGTACATGAGTGAATCATACATGGTGTTGGGTAGTTTGGGTGTGAGCTGTTTGCCAAAGGACTACTGTGGTAGCAAACTCAAATACTTTAGATTCTACCATGTGGTTAAAAAGTGTGCAGTGTGTTGTCAGTTGTTTACAATATATAAAGGTTAAATTAGGAAATTAGTTAAAGTCACTTGAATGATATTTGTCGCTTTGCAGGCCAAAGTGAACAAATCCAAACGCCATGAGCCATACCTGCCTGGACAAACAGCCTCGGTAACATGCTGCTCTTTATATTTTTCATTACTTTTGTGTTTTGATGCCATACATCTCTGAATGTAATGGGTTAATCAGCTCCCATTTGATAACTGGATGTACTGCACACAGCTTTCTCTGTTTTGTGTTCTCTTGTGATACTTTGCAATTTAGACTGGTGACACGTTTTAGTTTGTTAAATCTTTTTTTTATATCTAACTAATGAAGTGGGGTTCAAGAGTTTAATTCAAGAGAACTCATTCTATTTGTGTATATTTGTTCCTCTCCTCCAGGGGAAGTCTGATGATGAGGGTTTGAACAAAGAGCAGTCACTCTTTAAAAAAGATGAAGCAGAGAAGAGTAGAGTGGAGGTGACAGCTAAACGCTCTTCATTTTTCTTTATTGCTTTATTCTTTATTTTTAAGGAAAATCTTTTTTTCAGTCTTTCATAAAGGTGGAGATGTGTTAGAAATTCCACAATTCAAGAAATGTATTTAATACATTTTTCATTCCATTTCAATTCTAGACTATACAACATGGTGGTTTGCTGCACATCTAAATTTGTCTTTGTCATTTCAAAATTTTGAAATAGATTTGCAATATCAATGTCTGATAATAGCTCTTTTTTTCTTTACCATTAATTTAAAAAGCCCCACACACCTGAAGCTAATTTAGACATCTCATGAAATGTATGCATAATTTCAAGAAAGTGTCCCCCTTTATTTTAAGGACAAGGTGACAAAACCCAAGAAACGGAACCCATTTATGCCTGCCACAAAGGTACTGTGTTTCTCATGCCAATGCTTTGCTGGGTTTGATTACTTGTTTCATTACTATGTTATCACTACTAGAACAGTAATCAAATGTACTGTGTAGACTGGTAACCTTTATGTAGGTCTACAGCTGGCAGGTGATCCTGTTTGATATAATAACAGGATATGAATAACTGTCTGTGTTGGTTTCAGGGTAAAGCTGTGAAGAGGAATGAGCGACAAGGAGATAAAGGCACTGAGTCATCTGAGGTAGAATACCTACGCGTAACGTATACACAGACCTATAGTACCTGTAGCAACCTATAGCTGGTATGTTGGTATTGTCAGTTGAGACATTACCCCAGCCTTTTTTTCTCTCATGGGAAGATTTTCTTGTTTACAGGATTTTTACCTCAGGGAATTCTGACTCACCATGGAGACAATAATGGTGGACTATGCCCCTCAGTCTGTTCTTTGTTTTCCTATAGGCTTCTCACCAGTGCTCTTTGTTTCTCTTTGCATAAGAATAGGATTAGGTTGCAGTGTGCCGAAACTGGTTTCTTTGCTTCTTCTTTCTACGTGCCCTGCGGATATTTCGGCCTCTCCACTTCTGCAAAAAAAGAAAAATAGCAGAGAAAAGCATATTTGGAATCACTGTGCTATTGCTTTGCCTTTGATTCTGGCTGAACGTTTGATGCTTTTGTTGTTCAAATTTAATAAGCGGCAGTGTGGCATTAAGATTATTAAGATACTACTCTTTACTTTTTAAATAGTATTCATGGAAAGTGAAGGCCTTTTAGACATAATGCCACAAGCCTTCATACTGTAGACGCATTCCACATTTGAATGATAAGCCATATTTTTTTTCTTTTTTTTTTCTCCTGGGAGCTTAACATCACCATGTAAAACCTGTAAAGTTAACTGAATCTCCTTTGGGTAGCTGTTGTTAAACACTTAAAGTGGAAGGAAACATGCATCACTCCAGTGTGTACACACTGAATAGAACATTTGGTCTTAAAACCACACAATGTAATTGTAGACTTTTTAGACAGAATCAAAAGAGTACACATGTGCGTCTCACTGCTCACACATTTAAACACACCCCTGAGGGAAAACTTTAAAAGAGGGAACCCTTCTTATTTTCAACTTCAAAGAGAGTACAGCCTATTCAGTTCATGGCAATAGAGAGACACTCATGATTTCAAAGTGTTGGGACATTAGCTCTCAATTTACAGGCAAATATACCACTCTCCAAACAGAACATTTGGCAAAGATTTCACACTTTTCAACTTTTCACAAATTTTCTTTGCATCTACCCAGTTTTAAACAACCCGGTATTAAGCACCTGAATTTCTTTGAGTCTACTTTAGCCTTTTCCTTTGGTGAAGACTTTGTTTTCTTCACTGCAGTTGTTTCAGCAGAAACTTTAACATCCTATCGTGGCAGAAACTTGAACATCCTATCGTGGCAGAAACTTGAACATCCTATCGTGGCAGAAACTTGAACATCCTATCGTGGCAGAAACTTTAACATCCTATCGTGGCAGAAACTTGAACATCCTATCGTGGCAGAAACTTGAACATCCTATCGTGGCAGAAAATATTTGAAGCTTATTCAGTATAACACATAAAGAAATGCCCGGAGGAACATACCTGTTACCAGTGAACCCTCTAAATGATTCATATCAAGACCAATTTAAGATGATGAATAATAGTAACTCATGTGATCATTCTAATTATTGACAAATACATTTAAGTATTTTACTAGTAGATATTAGCATTTTGTGGATTATTTGTGGATAAATTATAATTATTCCCATAGCACTGTAAAAATGCATTTAAAAAAGCCAAGCCAATAATTAAGCATTAAAGCATTGGTTTGGTCTAATAGTATTTATCAGCTAAGTAAAGGCAAAAGGGAATCTGTGAAAGTGGAACATACGATTCTTCAAAATGAGATTAAACTAAAAGCTTTACTCCAAAAGATAGTTAATCTTTCTCTGTCTCCATCACATCAAAGGAGGGTGGGAAAAGATCGTTATTTGACCAGCTGGACGACCTCCGAACTGACCGAACAGCACCAGACAATGACCAGGTAACTCATGTAGATATTGTAATGGAGTGACTGATGCTGAAGTATCTGAGCAGAACAACTAAATTGTATCAATGGTTTCTTATCAGGATGTGGACTGTCTTATGGAGTGGTGGAACACCGTGGAACGCAAGTCTAACTCACATGGATATGCACACACACAAGAACATTTATGCACTCTTACATTATGTTAAGATGACTTATTTGACTTTGTCCCTTACTACAGAATGGGAGGATATGCCTCAAGAGGAGGATAGGACAGAAAAAGAAGAAGCCAAGTAAAGGATTTCACTTTTAAATCAACAGTTTTGCTTTGTAATTGACTAATTCAATTTCTGATACATGGTAGTAATGACCCCCTTCATCTGATCAACTTATGCTCCAGGGCTTTTGCTGTGACAGCCGAGAAGGTTCAGAAGGGCATCCGCGTCTTCAACAAGCTGTTTTCCGAGCGAGCTGAGTCCCTTTGGCAGCATGTCATTGACCTGAATACCATCGCTGATGCCCTTGACAAGTTCACCAAGAAGACCAAGATTGCTCAGATCACCGGCGGCTCCACTAGTGCCGTTGGGGGCGTGGCTACCATTACTGGCCTGGCCCTGGCTCCCGTCACCATGGGAACCTCCCTTATCGTTACGGCAGTGGGGCTGGCAGTGGCAACGGCTGGCGGTCTCACCTCAGCTGGTGCTGGCATATCCAACCAGGTCAACAACTCGATGGACCGCAAAAAGGTGGAGAAGATTGTTCAGGACTACCAGGAGAAAATGAACGACATAAACAAGTGCATGCTGTTCATCAAGCAGGGGATTGAGAGCCTCCAGCAGTTTGACCTCATCAAGTTGAAGAAGCAAGCGTACAATCGGGACTTCCCTGCCCTTAACAACATCTATGAGGACGGGGCAATGGCAGGCAAGGCCATTCTAATCAATGCTAATGAGATCATGCGAGTGGTGCAGATTGCCAACGTGGCTGGTAGTACTGCAGCCAGGGCTGTCCAGATCGCCAGCATGGCCACAGGGGTTCTCACCGGCCTCTTTGTGGCAATGGACATTTACTTTGTGGCCAAAGACTCAAAAGAACTCAAGAAGGGGGCTAAGTCTGACTTTGCTGCCAAGATCAGGGAGGTAGCTCTCCAACTACACGATGGGCTGGTGGAGCTCAACAGAATAAGAGAAGAACTACAGTCAGCTGACAACTCCAAAGATAGAGCCAGTTATGATGCTTCCAGCTCGGGCAGTCCTGAAACAGAGAACAATAAATGGGACACTTCAGATACAGACGATTGGACAGCCCTTAAGAATCCTTGAACAAAACCAACAAACTAGAATATGTACAGCATAGTACATAATACAGCTAATGCTCTCTATGATGATTTTACCTTCCTATTTATGAACTAATACAGTCAATGAATGAATAGTCCTAATCACTTAATTGACAAACTGTTGAACATCTATTTTGTTAGTAATAATGCTAGAGCCTAAAACTCTGACTCTGGTACCCCCTTTCCAGCCAAATGGACCTAGAGCCAGTTCCATGCCGGTGCTAGAGCCAGTTCACCCTCGGTTCAGTTTGCGAGCCTTAGAAGAACCGTTTGCTTTTCCACGGGCTAGAGAACCACGTCATTACGTCAGTATACATCATTGCTTTCGCAGCGATGCAAGGCTCAACTTCAATACACAACAGCAATGGCGGACTTGCCATTAGCTAGCCACTCTAGTCAACTGAAATCGCTTTTTCAACTTCCAGTGCCTCTTCCCTGTTCTTTATTTATTTAAAGACGTGCCTGGGGTGCTCCTTTTTCAAAGCGACGCCCCCTTGTACTTTTAGATTTTTGGCAGAACACTTCATGTAGCCTATCTGATGTGGAAAACAGTTCAACTTTGACCAAAGTGCAGCGCTCATCAATGTCACTTCTTTGTCAGCTGGCCAATCAAAATCGATTAAAGGCGGGACTAAAAGTGGTGCTTGGTCTAAGACCAGCAGAAAGTTGGAGCCAGCTTGGAACCTGTTTTTCGTGCCGAGAACCGGCTCCTTGGTGGTGGAAAAGCAAATAACGGGTTCAATATTTGACTCTGGCTCCGAACCAGCACTGAAACTTGCTTGGTGGCAATGGGGTATGGTGGTGGTGGTTTTTTCTGAAATCACAAAATGATATCCTGTTTTTATGACTGGATAATGAGTAAAAGCTTGGATAATAATATAAAAAAATTTAATAAAATGAATATATTTGTTTATGTTGGAGGGGACTTTCTAGACATTCAAGGCATGTCATGGCATAGAAAATAAAATTTTATAGCAGCTGCAGGTAGTTTCTTATAAGAGGTGGTTACGGCTGTTTGCTGGTATTATTTTCCCTAACCGTTGCAAAAAAGACATGTAGAATGCTCGTGGTCACTGCATATCGCTAGCATGATAAATGACTATACTCTAAGTATGGACATCTCTTCCTGTTTTAGTGACGCACTTCCTTGTGCCGTAAAGCAAATCGTCACAGTTTCGCGGGAGATCACGCCTGGCGGCAGACAACTTTTATATTGAATATTGAGACTTTTTCATTCTCCCATAGAAATTACAATGTGCAAACTGTAGAAAGGTATTGATAATACATTATTTCAAAAAAGTTGCCTATAGTGGCTTTAATCTAAAAACGTTTTTTTGTACACATGAATATACATATACATTTCATACACATTTTTTTCAATCAGTACACATAGAGACAGAGGGGCACAGAGGCAGGTGACATCAAAGGACATGACAAGAGGACGGGTATGAAACAGTAAACACAAGATGTCAGGCGTCATAACAACTCTGCTTGTTAAATAGCTGCATTTGGAGGTCCATCCATCCATCCATTAGCTATACCGCTTATCCTATGCAGGGTCGCGAGGGTGCATTTGGAGGTGTTATTTGAATATTGTTATAGTGTCAGACTGGACGCTAAACACAGCATGTAATATGTTTTCATGCATAGTGCAGTTTGCAGGCAAGGTTTGTATTAAATTATTAGCAACTATTTTGATCGCCCTATTTAATGTTTCATATATTTAAAGAACAGTTGTGTTTTATTCTTTCACATGTTTTGAAAAACAAAATGTGGCTGGTGAAATGTCTGCTTGACTGGTTGATTTATTTATTCACCAAATTGGCTGGTGTATGAAAAAGTTAATTTCAAGCCCTGCATTGATCATTTCCATAATCAGAAGGGATATGGACGGCAGGCAGACTTTGACAAGGTGTGGCGAGGGGATCCAGCTGATAGGTGGAGGACCTAGATTTAAGTATGAGCTCTGAAATGGAGAGCTCTGAGGTTGAGGGTGTTAGGAGTACATTTGGGTGTGGAGCCACATGGTTTAGTACAGACAGTCAGGACAACGCCCAGTAGTTTGAAGCTGCTGGAGGTTGCGGAGGTACCAGGGAGCAGGGTGGGGGAAGGATTCAGGATGGGTTTCCGTGTGCACTCAAAGTGTTTTGCTCTCTTTCTTTTTTAAAGATATTAGTTTATATTACAATTTTTGATTTTCATAAAATTTTGCCTGATGTAATTTACTATTAGAATTGTTGGTGCTTTCACTAAGAAAATACTCCTCTTTATTGCTTATTATGCTTTTAATATGTGTACACTTGTATTTATTATCAGGTCCTGAAGTTTTTCCTCCTTTTGGTTTGGTTAGAATAAAAGGGTAAAATAAGTTTTCATTGTTTTAAAAATATTTGTAAAAAAAATGAATAATAAAATGGCATATATTTATTGAAATGAATTATTGCATATCTTTATATCAAAATCTAAAGATTCAACCTGCTCACTGGCTAATAGTTTTTTAGAGGCAGTGAACATTTTGTTGTTTATATTTGGGTCTCTACTTCATCCATATCTGATTTTGATACTATTGTTTAAATAGCTAATGGTGTTGAATAGCTACGATAAGCTCATTTGTCATGTTGACCTTTACTGTAAGTTGTATTTGTTCTGGGCTTGAAGGACAAAGGCATTGGTTTACACATGTTTGGAGGCTAGCTGCAAAGGGTTGCATGCATGTCTATACTGGTAATGCAATAACAGCATTCCTAGGCCATTGTGTTATATAACCCCTTTAAACCAGACCAAACGAAGCATGGACAGAAGCTATACAGGCACTAATCCAGAATCCACCACCTGATCTTGGTGTGACCACCCTCCCACCTTGCCCAACCCAGAGCACTGTGCAGGACTTTACACCAATCCTTGGTACCCAGCCTTGTAGCAGAGCTCCCAGGCACCCTAGTAGGCCCCACCATCTGCTACAGCTGTCCAACCGGTATATCCAACCTAAACCCCCCCCCCCCCCCCCCAAGGCTGAACTGTCACAGGCAGGTCTAAGGCAGCCCTGGTGGAGCGCACATGCATTCCCTGGAGAACTTCACAAACACATCTCTTAAAATTCCTTATCTCGCTTTGGTTATTGGTTTCAACTCCCTGTGTCTGTGTTTTAAGCTCTGCCTTTTCCGTTTCCCCTGGTGAGTTTATTTTTATTTTACATATCAGCAATTGGAGCTGTCTTTTGATTTTCACTGCTCCCATGAGAGGAACTCTGTCCAAAACAAGTAGGACTCAGTTTTGATCTTCCAAAATATGTGGCTTAATATTATGTGAACACGCAAACTCCACACAGAAAGGCCCTTGGGCAAGGTGAAGGCCACCAGATCCAATAATTAATAATACTTAGGTTAATAATAGGTTGAACGGAAATATGTTACCTTTCATAGCCAATTATATTTTCTTAATGTAACAACACAATGCTTGATAGTGGAATGGATCAGTATACAATTTTATACTGTGACTCAGCTAAAGAAGGGCTAGCATCTCCCTGCTAATGTGGCTTTCACTTGTCGCTTTAATCAGTGTTGCTTATACCAATTAAGGCTCACAAGGGTGAAACGGTCTCATTATCGTCTACCCTGGTAATTGCAGTGGAGAGAGAGGGGGGGGTAAATACACATCAGGCACGTGTAAACAAATTATAAAATCATAGGCATGCACATATCTTATCAGGAGAGTTTTTTTAATGGAAGCACCTGAGACTATTTACCTCAAACACTAAAGACTATGTTCTGACAGTGCAAGGTCATTACCCAGCATTCCCTAAAGATGACCTGACAAGCAAACGTGTTGGACAAATCTTAGAAAAGAAAGAAAAAAACAAGACAAAAAACATGCCGTACACACGTGCACACACACACACACACACAGGAGAGGATACTCCTTTTGCCGTCCCTATCGTCCTGAATGATACACACTCAGAACGCTACAATGTTAAACATGTTGGATTTTTTGTTAAATAGAAAACCTATTCTTAACTAAACATCCTGGCGGAACAGCTGTGCGTTTTCGTTCTGTCTTTGATTTATTTCACTGTCAGTGTTGTAAATTATAAAGTTGGCAAATGAACAGTTTACAAGAGAGGCCATGTCACAAATATGCAGGGAGACTAGACGATTTATATTCTTTGTCGGCTGTCTTTGTTAGTTGGGTGTCAATAAATTACTCAAATGTACAGTAAGTCTGCTTGTTTATCGACTGGTGTGTATAGTGTCAAACTAATCAATGTTCTCATGCTCTGTGCTGTTATGTTAATCTGCTAAACCCCTGACCCTCCAGGGCGTGACCAGGACCCGTCAAGGACTACAATCCCAGCTTTGTGAAGTCCTCACTGGGCTTAAAATTCACCCAACCCTGGGGATGTGAATCTCGGCCTGGTCGATAAGCCAAACTAGTCAATTATGGCAGAAATCTTCTTTAGATTTATTTTTTCTTCTTTTTCTTTGTCCTCTTCTTCTTGCATTTTTTTTAATAACTTTCTTTTTTATATTCTTCTTCATCTTGTGTCCTTGTCCTCTCGTTCTTTCCTTAAAGAAGACACCATCGAAAAAACACAATCTCACCTGAATTTATATATACTGTATATATATCATGCTCAAAGCAATACTCTTGAATCCTGTCAATTGGATGAGCCTGAACATTAAACTGTCAGCTCTGTTCAAACAATGGACAGGCTACAACTCATCTGAGTCCCTCTTACTCCCATTCCACCTTTTCTTAGAATTAAGTTGCTCTAAGTCCTATCGCTTTTGCTCTACAATTCCCAATGGGTCCTTCTGGCCAGTAAGGAGGAACAGACTTTGTTGACAATTTGGGAGCTGAGCCTATCGGCCACATTCAGGAGATAGTCAGTTTTTAGAACCTTTAATCAGAACATAATCGATGTCTCATTAGACATAATAGCAAGTAAGCAATTAAAGCATGCACATGTGCAGACAATACAGTAATTAGGCACCAGCACTTTCATTCCCAATGGATCAATTGCCATTGAGAAAATAGGCTAACAACAAAACATTTTTATTTTTTTTCTGTTAATCGACTCGTGAGGTCAATAGAGAGAGAGAGAGAGTATATTTACAGTGATGTGAGAACATGAGTTGTAGGTGTGTGTAGATTTGCTGTAGCAACACTGTCTGCAGATTGTAGAAGACACTACAGGTGAGATGCACTTATTTTCAAAGTGTTGCTGATCAGGATTTAAGGATTTTGTTTCTATTAAATATAACATTTTTGTAATCAAGGTCAAACATTCCTTTTAAAATGGAGATTTTTTTAGACAAGGAAGTTACTCTTATATTATCAATGTGTTGTTGATGTGGCATGCTTGGGCTAAAATACACTAAGGTTTCTGTTCACATTCTAACACGTAAGACAGTATGTAGTTGGTTTTCGCCATTTTTTATGCAATGGTAAATAAATAAATAAATCGCTTTAAAGTTAGACATTTCATTCCAACCAAATGCAATGGTGGGTGGGTGAATCTCATTGTTCAAGTCTCACCTAAAAACTAATTTGTTCAAACTGGCTTATTCACTTTAACGCTCCCTCCCATGGTTTCCATTGATCTGCCTCTGTGGTTCCCTACCCTACACCCCTTTGGTATTATTGTTAATGTGCGGCTGAATTATAAAAAATCATTTTATTGTAAGGCGACTTGACAGGAGCCTTCAAATATTACATTATCATTATTGTTTTTTATTATTATTATTATCATTATTATAATAATAGATGCCTTTCTTTCGTAAGTGGAGTGGGATATTGACAATTTGTATTATTATCATGAAATAACCAACATACCTGGATGGGACTGCATTGATCAATATTTGGGTCATTGCCATACACGCTTAAAATCATAGGAAATGCTGAATTTTTTTGGTTAGTTTAAGCAGTGTTGGTAAAAAATAGGAAGGCAGGTCATATTTACTGAATGTTGGAAATTGCATTTACCCAATCAATATTATATTAAACAAATATTTTTAGATACTGTTTGATAATTGAAAACATATAAATAGTGTGTTTTTGACGATACCACTTCCAAGGTTTTGAAATATTTGAAATATATGACTAAAGGATATTCTGTTATTTTAACTAGCAAGTTGCTATTTCATGTTATTTCCAATGATATTGTTGAAATGGATAGAGGGTACTTTTACACAAGGATGAAAAGGGGAGTTAGCGTTTGTTTAATATTGCTGTTGGTCATGAAATACTGCAATTGAATTTTCAATTATTTATTACAAATTTCTTCAAGATAATATTATTTTACTTAAACAACTCACGTAAAGCATAAAGTATTAATCAAAGTACATTTCTTCTTTGTCCGTTCTCTTTATATTTTCATCTTCAGGCAGAGCGGTTCTCAGCCCCTTCAGGAGGGAGGAACCGGATCCACCGGTAGTTCAGTGGACATGAGAGGACTCTGGAGGAGTGTGGCTGACAACAACACTGCTCTCATTCACCCACCTGGCTTTTACATTTTCGGTTTTACTACAGTACCGTTTTTTCATATTTATTTAATATTTCTTATATTTGTTTATATTGTCACCTTGCTGTTCAATATGTTAGTGATTTATATCATAGTGAGCGATTGTCGTTTACACATACCTAAGTTTTTGGCTGTAGCTAACTTGGCAGTTATTGATTTGGTTCTCAATACTTGCATCATTCCTGGCATGATTAAGAAATTTCTTGCCTCTGATAATTTTATTTCGTTTAATTTATGTCTTGTCCAGATGTTTGTCTACTACACGTTTCTGACTCTGGAGTCTTTTGCGTTGGCTGTTCTGGCCTATGATAGATCCATTGCCATTTGCTTTCCTCTGCATCAACATTCAATTAACACCATCAGGAGCATGTTCAGTATACTTGGAGTGATCTGGTTTGTCATCTTTGTGATAATAGCATTTATTACATGTATATTGACCAGATTATCATTCTGTGGCTCTGTCAAAGTTTTTAGCTATTTCTGTGACTATGCTCCGGTATTCAGGTTAGCGTGTAATGACTACAGCTTGCAGTGGTCAATGGCAACCAGTCTGAGTCTGCTGAACCTCCTGGGCCCCCTTAGTTTTATCATCCTATCATACGCCAGCATTCTGGTGGCCGTTTTCAGAATGAAGACTCTAGATAGCCGAATTAAAGCCATAGCCACCTGCACGGAGCACTTGATCTTGGCAGCCATCTTCTACATCCCCATCCTGATCATTTTCATGTGTGGGTTCTTTGGGGTGAGAATTGACCCAGACGTACGTGTTCTGAGCTTGTCAATGGCTTCGTGCTTTCCACCCTGCCTCAACCCCATCATCTACTCCCTAAAGACTAAAGAGATCAAGACTAAAGCCTTGGCACTGTTCTCAAGGACCAAAGTTGGTGTGTGATTGTATAATTCTCATTTTCAGTCTATCTTTTATTTATTTCAAAATGTATGTTTTAGATGTTTTGTGTGTTGGATTTTGACTTAATATCAGTATTTTGTCAAATATTCAAACCGTTATGACCATGATACACTGGACGTTGATATTATACTTACATACTTAATCATGTATTTTTTTCAAGAAACAAATTCTGCACAATCCTATTGACTTGTACCCCAATTGTAGCGCCCAATCACAAGTGAGGGTCATATTATTTCAGTTTACAAAAACTTTGGTGCCTGTCTTTCGTATCATGACCTTCAACGTTCAGTGTGAATCAAATGTGATCGTCAATCAAAAGAAAAGCCGTGACTGTCATGGTGGGCTATATAGCAAATAAAATACACTGTTAAACAGACACTTTCTTTCCAGACCATAGCTGGAATATATCCATTGTGATTGTTTTACTTCTGGTATATAGCACATAAAATACACTGCTAAACAGACACCTTCTTCCCAGACCACAGCGATGTCAGCTACAAGGCCTACCTGGTGTACCTGTCTATTTGTGTTTTCCTTCCTGGCTCCGCCCTGTTGGCAGACAGCTTACAGTGGCCTACAAGTTTCTCAAACGATTAAATTATATTTAACTATATAAACTACATAGGCTCCAGCCCCCCCGCGACCCTGCATAGGATAAGCGGTATAGCTAATGGATGGATGGATGGATATATAAACTATACTGTAAAGCCCTGACCAATCCATGTTAAATTGGTAAATGGATGGGGGTTGTAGTTCTAAGCAGGCAAACTGGACTCACTGACCTTTGAGGAAATGTAGCACTTGTCAGAAGTTGAAAAAACAAACTCTGTGCTTTAATCTTGAGGTTCAACTCTTCCAGAGCAGCTTTAATCTACAACCCAGGAATAGGACCATTGCCTTAATCATAGAAGAGACGACTATTATGTACATTTTTCACGGGAGGTAATACTAGTTAAACACCCTGACAATGACAATAACATTTAATAATGACAATAAAACTAAAGTCTTATATCCAGTTAAATGTCAAGCTTTAAAGCTTTAGATGGAAGCCATCGTTCTTTTAACACCAAGCACTTAAGACAGCAGTATAGCGAAAAGACTCTGTCAGAAAGGAAGGTCCAGCTGCGCTGTCTATCCTTACTTGTGACTGCAGTGGAACTGAGGTTATTGGCTGCTAAACAGATATCACATGGTCTAACATTTGACACTGGTTTGTATTTCACAGCAACATAATTGTTTGAAATGTAAACATCTGATTCAGTTGAAAATGTGTGTACTTGGACATGGCATGGTGCTAAAGAGTGTGTTGAACTGCGATACTTGGATTGTATGTGTGCTAAGGGATATGTGGAAAACAATAACATACAGGTCGAAAAATAAAAACAACAACATGGTAGTACTGAATCTTCCTTTGTAGAAGACTTTTTTGAAAAGTAAATAGTGTTTGAGTGAACCCTGTCCCTGGAAAATGATGTTCCGCTCTGCTCCTACATTGTTATTATTTGGATTAAGGAGGATGGTTTGGTCAAGATAAAAACACTCTGGTGCACTTTCACATGTACTTGGTAGCTTCATACAAACATGTAAATGAACAACCAAGTACATTTATTATGAATGCATAGCATATAGTACTATCACTGTCAAATCAAAGAATACATGCACTGCTAGGTGAAACTGGGCACTGCAAACAAAACATATGATTGCACCTTTATCAATATCAATGAACCACCTTTTCACACCACACAAACACAGACTTGGTTCTTATTCGTAAGTACAAATTCATTATTAGAGCGTATGGGAGACTTTCTTTCACAGACAGGTTCCTGGCATGCATCACCAGCCTCTGTAGACCCAATAAGGTTTTTACAATGCTGCGCTAAATTGACACTATTTTCTTTCACAATGCTACAAACGAGTCAGTACATGCGTGGTCAGGGTTCTGGAATGACCTGGGCAGGGCCAGTCAAGTGCTGGTGCAACTATGCATCTCTAAACCAGTGTTCACGTCTGAGCAGAATGCTCTAGGGAAGCTTGTCTCTGCTTCATTAGCTGTTCTTTGCGAGCGTTCTGGAACGTGACCATGCAGTCTTTGAAGGTCTGCACGGGACCTTGGCAATTCCTCCAGTCCTGGTGTTCGGCCATACACTCCTGGACGGCGTAGTGTAGCTCGCCGCAGCCTGTCCGCGAGATCATGCGATCCACGGGATCGTCCTCGTCATCGCTACGGCTGCGGTCGTGAGGTGGCGAAGCTGTCGCCATTCCTTCTTTAGACCTAAATAGAAATATTTTTTTTAAAACATGACCCATTTAAATCTTGTTTTTTTGTGTTTTAGTCTGTCATATAGTCATCCTGGCTACACCTTACCACCGTGATTAAGTCAACACTGGCATTATTTCAGCCAACAAACCACTGTCTTTGTAAATTAAATTAGTAGTTTACGTTAGTCATCATGGGTACAGGACAGGCCAGTTTTTAACTACGTACTAACTGGGATAAATTGTCACAAAAACTAACGCTACGGTAACATTGCATTTTACATTCCTTGAACCTGTCGATGCAACCAACTAAAAGTTTTGAGTTGGAAATCAAACTAAAACAGCTGGGAAACTGACTCTATGTACCGAAATTAAAGCATACGGTTAACTTTACCTCGCTATTTATGATAATTCCTGTGGCTTATTTGTTTAAATACAGCCAAGGCATTCACTGAAGGACTTGTAAACCTTTCTGTCTTTCATAACAAAACGTTACACGGGGGAAACATGTCAGCAACGTACCGGAAGTGTAACATCCAACTCGGTATAAAACTATACCCGAATTATTTTCATTCCTATGCAGTTGTTTTCTACCGTAAGAACTAATCGTTTTCTTTGTCCTTACGTCACTCTTTGTGAGTGTATTAGATCAGGGTGACGTTTAACTTCCAAATGAACAGAAACAACTATGCACACTCGATGACATTGTTACTCAACTGTCAAAAAAAAAAATCTGATCTTATTTTACTTAAAATATGGATGATAAAAAACTTTAATTATTCAAAATAGTGTTTATTTATTGCACAAAATCAACCAGAAAACATTATCAAAGACTCAATCAAATAATAAGTTTGTAAACAAGCCTAAGATGATATATATCCTATCTGTATGTGCACTTATAAAAAGACAGAAGTGTAGGACGGAAGCTACTATTGGGTTGTCCTATGGAGAATCTCTTCTAATGAACCTGAGACCTGAGATTCTGATGATATTGTGTAATTTAGGAGTTAGCAGTTGGAGTTGAAAATCATCCCTGTATTAAAATGGGTGATATGTACAATGTCAATCATATTTCTTCCACATTAGATAGTGGAACACATAGAAAAACACAACAACTAGGCTACAGGTTTTCCTAGCACGTAAATTGAAGACTTCAAATAAAAGCAATAGATTCTACTCAGATATGTCATGCTCTTCAAAAAATACATTCATGTTTGTTTTAAGAATAAGTCTTGATAAAAAAGCGTTGCAAGTCTTTTAGAAAAACCAAATATGCAACCAAACACACACACACACATACATATACACCTAGTCACACAGAAAAGGTCTAACAAATAACAAGTTTTTCATTTAGCAATCAGTTTAAAGTCGTTTTTAGTGAACTTACTGAAGTCACTGACATAGGACAGAAGCTTTGAGCTTGTTAAACAGCACCAGGGCTTTAGTCTTGATCTCTTTAGTCTTTAGGGAGTAGATGATGGGGTTTAGGCAGGGTGGAAAGCACGAAGCCATTGACAAGCTAAGAACACGCACGTCTGGGTCAAGTTTCACCCCAATAAAACCAAACGTGAAAATGATCAGGATGGGGATGTAGAAGATGGCTACCAAGATCAAGTGCTCCGTGCAGGTGGCTAAGGCTTTAATTCGGCTATCTAGACTCTTCATTCTGAAAACGGCCACCAGAATGCTGGCGTATGATAGGATGATAAAACTAAGGGGGCCAACGAGGGCCAGTAGACTCAGACTGGTTGCCATTGACCACTGCAAGCTGTAGTCATTGCACGCTAACCTGAATACCGGAGCATAGTCACAGAAATAGCTAAAAACTTTGACAGAGCCACAGAATGATAATCTGGTCATAATCGAAGTAGTGAACAGATTTATACTGATGCAGAAAGACCAAATCACTCCAATGATACAGAATATGCTCCTGATGGTGTTAATTGAATGTTGATGAAGCGGAAAGCAAATGGCAATGAATCGATCATAGGCCAGAACAGCCAACGCAAAAGACTCCAGCATTAGAAACGTGTAGTAGACAAATATCTGAACAAGACATGAATTGAACGGAACAAAATTATCTTTCCCAACAAATATTTTAATCATACTAGGAATAATGCAAGTACTTAAAACCAAATCAATAACTGCCAAATTAGCTACAGCCAAAAACTTAGGAACGTGAAAACGATGGTCGCTCACTATGATATAAATTACTAACATATTGAACAGCAAGGTGACAACGTAAACAAATATGAGAAAGATAAAATACAGATCAATAAAGGGTAGGGTGGTGAAACCGACAACGTAAAACCCAGATGGGTGAATGAGAGCAGAGTCGTTGACAGCAACAGTCCTCCAGAGATCGCGCATGTCTGTTGATCGCGTGCGACGTCCTGCTGAATTCCCTCCGCCGGACTAAATTTAACAGCCCATCGGCCTGTGTAGAAATTGTCTAGAAAAGAGACAAGAGATTAAGCCGTGCTCTGTTCAGTGGATTACACCTCTACTGTATAGGCCTACCATTAAATTTAACCCCACCTTTCCAAACATAAACATCATAGAACGATAACGGCAATAAATAAACATGTATGAAAATGACTGCTGCCCAACAACATTTCAAAAGCAGAACAACTTAACTTTTTAACAATGATACTTACAAAAAATTGTGACCGGGCAATGCAATGCTCTGTAGATTTAGGTCTACATTTACTTATTATATAATATCAATTTGGCAACTAAAGAACTTCCCTCATTAGACTACTTAACTAGGCTAATTACAGATTCAAACAATGGTATTATAATTTGCCAGACTACTAAACTTTATCTTTGACAAAACACAAGCCATCCCCCTGCAAGTATAGGTTCATGGCATGCAGCAATTAGAATGCTGAACACCTGTTTGAAATGACAAACTAACCTTCTTACATGTTGAAAACATATTTTAACAATATTCCAACAAGGTAAATCATCTAAATATTATATGCATAAAAAATATAACTATTAATATCCATGTTAAAAAACATATATACTTAATACATTTTTAAAAAAGAATGTCAGGTAGTGAAACCCTTAACATTGAACTATAATAGAACGTATTTGAGCCCTGAAAAGCCATTCCTCATGTCTAACAGAGTCATCACTGTCCACATATAAACTCCATTTGAGAATAGGGTAGTTAGACCCATGTCAGGCAAATATTATGCAATTTTCTTTCCAAGTGTTTTAGCAAAGTGTTTTTCATTATAATGGCAAAGATATCAAAACGTTTATGAAATAAACATAGACATTAAAAAGTGAGTCAAAAGCCCCCAAAAGCTTGTGCACTGTTGCTGTAATGTTACCAGACTAATGCAAAAGGAGTCCACATATCCTACACAGTATGAACATCTTCATTATCAGACACATGCTCTTCTGTTGTTAACACTATCGTGCCTATAATTGCACCTTTATGATAGAAAAACTTCACTGTAAAA
>JAVQIZ010236577.1:0-54354 GCA_036023535.2 Galaxias brevipinnis | reverse complement strand
GTGGGGTGTGTGTGTGTGTGTGTGTGTGTGTGTGTGTGTGTGTGTGTGTGTGTGTGTGTGTGTGTGTGTGTGTGTGTGTGTGTGCGTGCATGCGTGTGTGTCTTAGCTCCAGCAGGAGCTCCAGGCCATGAAACAGCAGCAGGAGCTGGTGGAGAAGGAGCGTCGGCTGGAGCAGCAGCAGCAACAGAGCCAGCAGCAGGAGAAGGAGCAGGAGAGGACCAGGCGAGAGCAGCATGTCCTCAGCCTCAGCCTCAGGGGCAAGGAGCGCTCCCGTGAGAGTAAGAGCTCATCAGCACACCGTCACAGCATCATGGCACAACAGGCCCAGAGCCCCACAGGAAACACACAGCCACGGATCACATGATCCTTCACGGGATCAGCAAAAGACATGACGTGGATGGTGATCTTTATGGGCATAATGATTGATACATTAACGGTGTTGCTGA
This sequence comes from Galaxias brevipinnis, assembly GCA_036023535.2. NCBI lineage: Eukaryota > Metazoa > Chordata > Actinopteri > Galaxiiformes > Galaxiidae > Galaxias > Galaxias brevipinnis. The sequence goes on along the minus strand of JAVQIZ010236577.1, from coordinate 53,908 downwards.
CGCGCCTGTAATTGGAGTGGTTGGCTATGCCGCCACATCCCTTATCCTAGAATCTTTAGACAGCCCGACGCGATGGTTAAAGTCAGGCCAAGATGTTCGGCCCCAGCTCCTCTGGCTTATGTGGCATGATAATGTGATTACGGATTTCGTCAGGGTATTTAGTGAAATACTTTTTAAAGTACTCTGTGTTTACAGTCGACAAAGCGTGGGGAAATGAGATCCCTTACATCCTGGCGTGCCTCATAATAGCCGGCTGCTAAGCTTTTCCATTCTCCGTACCCACTAGGGGGAGATGTTCCTACATTAGACGGACTCTGGATTTATACAACACAATCTATTCTACAGGGAAAATAAAACACTTGCTGTCTTCCTGTCAGCTCTTTTAAAATTCTGTTAATTTACCTTTCATGGATAATAGCATTATTATATTTAATAAATAATACCAATATATAAAGAATACAAAATAGAATAATACAAAAGTATTCATGGAAGTACAATAGAATGCAGATGATTATGCTATCTTTCAGCCCTAGGGTAACCCCAATCCCTTTGTTTCTAACCTCTGGTCTCACAGGTGCAGTGGCTAGCACAGAGGTAAAGCAGAAACTCCAAGAGTTTCTGTTGAGCAAATCAGCCAAGGACCCATCCAGCAATGGAGCCACACACGCTCTTATTCACCACCCCAAGCTCTGGTACACGTAAGTGCTCTGCTGCACTGTGTTAATCCTTTGCCTTGGCTGTATCTGACTCTGATTCATTGCTTTTATCATATCCACGTGCTGAGTGTATATGTTGACCTTGTATGTGTGTTCTGTGCTCAGGTCCTCACACCACATGTCGCTGGACCAGAGTTCCTCTCCGGTGGGAAGCACCTCTCCGGTCTGCCAGTACACACTGCCCTCCCCTCAGGACGACTTCCCCCTGAGAAAGACAGGTACGCCGATCAACACTTTCACATATACGCAAAGTACCACTCATTGAATATTACTACACGTTTGAATAGGTTATGCTGAATGTGAATGTGGAGCTCTTGATTTAAGCTAGTAGTTTTTCTCAAAATTGTTGCTATAACCATGGATGAGTTCTAGCTGTGGTCTTTGTCAAACAAGGACTCTGTCAATCTAATAATTGTTTCCTGAGGATGCTGATGACCTGTTAATGACATCAGTTAGGGACATAATGACCCCTGACCCCTCGTGCCTTTAACTCAGATAATGGGAGGGTATGTCTCAAAAAGCCTATGAAACTTTCAAATTGAAATATGAAGTTGTAAGTTTCTGATTGATTTTAGTCAACTTTAGGCTGATGAAGTGTCATTTCCATGTATATTTTTTTTAAAACAATGATATAAAAGACAACGGGATATTATAAAAATTATTCACATTTGTCCTAACGATTATACAGTTCTCTAGAGACTTTAACAGTTCAAAAGTAACAGCGAGAATTAAAGCGGATTAATTTCTTCTAAGTTATAGACTTCGAAAAGTATTTAACATCAGGCAAATTCCCACCGTAAAGCAGCTCAGGTTTGTTGGCTTAAAGTTTGAGGGACCCTCAAGGGACACTTGTATAAATAAGAATTATACCTCCCTCTTGGTTTGCTTAAGCGCAAGTGCTTGCCAAGCTGAAAACTGTTCATAACTCTGCTGTGAGGTCACACAATTACGTTACGTTCTTACCCGTCTGTGTCTCTTTTAATTACAACAGTAAACAATCAGACGTGTTAAAGTATTCCACTGTGAGGCCGTCAGGTTGTGTTTATATAAGGTGTTGGGATCAAGCATTATACATCATATATTCAAATGTAAAGGTCATTTCTGGTCATTATGGAGGCCACATGGAAGCACGGAGTGTTTATTGTGACTTGAGTTATGTGGGCCAACCTCAGAGCAGGGTGAGGCCTCCTCTCTCCTCTGTTGCCTTCGTGACACACCTTTAGATACAGCAGGTGGCCCTTGCATTCTAATAACCAGCTGTAATGAAAATCTTTCTTCTCTCTATATAAATGGACTCTTAAAATACGGTCTAACTTCAAGTTAGATGCACTGTACTAGAGCCACAAGGAGCTACGAGTCTTTTAGCTCTTGCGAAAGCTGTGAATTATGAGATATATAATATACCTTCCCACGTCCCAAAATCCGACACGACATTTCTTATGATCTTCCATTCGCAATGATCAAATCATCTCGCTGTCTCTGAGCATAATTCCCATGCTCTGATAAATTCCTACAAAAACATTTCCTGGCCTTTGGATTCCAGAATCTATATGTGGTCATTTCCTTTGCAAGGCCCCTTCCCCCTCTTCCTGCCTGTCTTCATTAGAGCACTGGGAGAGGTTGGCACGCGAGGGGAGGTGAAAGACACAAAGGTACTGTTGTTCCTAGAGCCACTGGCGGTCACTGATAACTGATTGGCAGGTGTTGGAGTATTGTAGTGGGGAAAGTAAAATCAGACATCTGTTTGTTTAAGTAAAGATAGCCTTTGGAAAACAAAGTGGAGACGACTCTTAAGTCTCCTTTTAGACTCCCCGGTGCTTTATTTGGCCCGGGGAACTAACACCCACTTTTGGGGGGAATCGAGTTGATGTGGAACTAGAGGCTTCTCTTTTCTGGCGGGCTTTAAAATCAGTCACTCGGGCTGTATCTGATCTGCTTGTTTAGAGCAAGAGCAGACATAAACTATTTAGCAAAGAGCAAATCCCTTCTGGTGACGTTTAACACAAATATGCCTTATGCACACCCTTGAAAGCAAAAGTCATAATGTGGCCATCCTGAAGACTGAAAAGGATCACGCATGCCCCGTTACACAATGCATAAAATATGAATTTTGTTGAAGTGTTGTTGACTCACTTGTTTTGTTCTGGGAGACAGGAACCAGTTGATGTTCTCTCCATCCTTTCCGCCTGATAAATACTTTATTCAAAATAGCTCCGAAATAAAAAAGAACTCCTAAGACATAAAATCCTGGAAAATCTGTTGGGAAGTGGAATTTAAGCGATGTAGTAGACATTTCAAGTTTCCCTACCCTGTGCTGTGTGTCTGTCTCTACAAGACCTACTGGAAAGAGATGTCTAGTTAAGCTGTGACAAATACCTTATCAAATAATGTTGCTACATTTAGTCGTCTATTACTGGATATAACATAATGCCATCACAAGACTGGATAGGTGCCCTTGACTTGGTAACACTCACCCAAAAAGAGAAGTTAAAAAAGAATTTCATGTGATAAACTTGTTTACTTGCTATATATCCTCTTTGTGTCATGTCCAGGGACTAGAATAGACTAGACTAAGGGCACGTGATAGCCTGGGGCAAGAATAGACATAGCTTAGCAGCAAAGAGATGCAACACCCTGCCTAGTCTTGACCCACTTACCAAATGTGCATGTGAAGTGAGCAGGTGCACTTATTTTATACTTATTATATTATTTTCTTCAGGTAGTTGAAAATTACATAGCCCAAAAACTGCAGGTAGACCTGTCAATGTATCCCTAATGAAAATAATATGTTGGCATCTTATTTCAATAATAAAACCATGAATATTGAGACAGTTGTTTAATATGTTCCGCTGTAGGTATGTAATTCTAATTGCTCTTCATTCTGAGTAACTCAAGTTTCACGAAGCAATTTGTTGGAACTGGTGTAGGTTTAGTAATTCAGTTACTTAAATTTTTTTTTTTGTCAAAATAATTACAAGGGACATTCCTTTTACACTGACTGCAGTAAAATGCACTTTAGATGTGTTCCCTGTGTTGCAACAGCTGCTTTTTTACTATGATCAGAATTTTCCAGCTAACCATCTGTATTAGTCCAGGTCCCTTTCTTTCTCCTGATGAACACAGGTGGGTAGGCAGAATTTCATTCCTAACAAAGTGAACATAGCACAACACATTCAACTTAGAAAACGGCAAGCCCTGTTGCGGTACCTTCACATGTAATAATGAGTGATTGATTTATGGCCTTGGTAAACTCTTGGCATATATGTTTTGGCTGTATGACGTGCTTTTGGCAGCTTGTCAGCTGGGAATGAAATGAGGTGTGCAGCTTGTAGACTCAGTGAGAGATGACTACTGCCACCATCGCCTCCTGTTGCGTCGTGGCTCAGCGTTCATTCTCCATGGAGACCTGGTGACAAAGTCCCTGTCTCCTGCGCTGCTGTCTAGCGTTCCCGTGGCGACCGATTGGGATGCGGAGCTTGGTGGCAGCAGAGTGTAAAAATAGAAAGCAATCAGGACAACGGGGCGTGAAGCGGATTCATGTGACTCCCTGCAGCGCTTTCTCTCCGTCTATCTCTGTTGCCTCCTTTCATCCTCTCCCTCTTTCTTTCACTCCACCTCACTTTCACCGGATTAGAGGTCTGTTCCATGTCATTTCATAAGGAGAAGGGGTTGCTGCAGCCTGTAAAAGAAGCAGTTGGCCCCGACTTTGTGTAACTTTGCCTCCTCGTTCTGAACCCCAGAACCCCATCCCCTCTGTGTCTTGTTGTATGTCAAAGACATTGCAGAAATTAGTTTTCAATTATTAAACTGGACTGAATAATTGAAACGTAGCGGTTATTGTGTAACAGAAACGGTTTTGTAGTACCGTCTGTGTGTCCTCTCTAATGTGTTCTTTTGGGTCAGGTGGAAGTCTTGTGGGGGGAGTCCATGACCATGGGAATGAAGGGAACTCCATGGGAGTCGTGCTAGCCTGCTGACTCACCGTCCCTAGGCCTTAACACCCAGACACACCAAAACAAGGCTCACAGTCATCCACATACTCATCTGACTGATTGTCCCTTCACTAGTATGCTTTTAGTGTCAGTATAACTTCACTCCTTAAGAATAATCTGGTATTCTCTGCAGTCTCTGCAACTGTGGGCAATATCATTTATGTCCAGCTTGTCAGCTTCCTATTCATGCATGCAAATCCCAACACAAAAAATAATTTCTGTCAAACAGAAGCTGTCTGTCAGGACTTGATCTGAGAGAGTCTGGATTAGTTTAGGCTTGACCGTGTGTGTGTGTGTGTGTGTCTGTGTGTGTGTGTGTGTGTGTGTGTGTGTGTGTGTGTGTGTGTGTGTGTGTTTGTGACTGAGAAGTGTGTTGGTAGTGTGTGTTTGGGTATCTCTGTTTTGCATTAGGATGGTGGGGTGTGGGGAGGGCCTGAAACATCTGCCATGTTTTTCTGTTAGTTTAACTGCAGCTACTGTATCAGGCTGTGGTCACCAGGGCGGCAGGTAGCGGACTCCTTCACTTAGAGCCTGTGTGTTGCTCAACCTAATTTAGTCCAGATGAGGTGGAAATGGGCCCAATCTTGACTCATTTGATCTCTGCAAAAGCTCTCTGTAACTGAAATACTTTCCTTTTATTTAAAAAAAAATGTATTCTGCAAGGGGATTTAAAATTGGATTTTTAAATGGGATTTTTGCAACGTACTGAGCAACATTGTTATGATAAAACATTGTTCATGCTGTTTCAGTGTAATTCTTTTCGCGACAGAAAAACTGTGGAAACTTAAACTTGAAGACTAAAAGTTCAATTGTTTTGAATTAACCAAGTGCTGGTGTCTCTCTCTTTCTCTCTCCCTATGTAGCTTCAGAACCCAACCTGAAGGTGAGGTCCAGGCTGAAGCAAAAAGTGGCTGAGAGGAGGAGCAGTCCCCTGTTGAAGAGGAGAGACAGCAACATCACGACCCCCTACAAGAAAAGAGCCCTGGAACTCATGGGTATGCGTACTGTAGATGGAGTTAGGATGTTACGCCACCATTATTCCTTTTTGAAACTATTTTGTGATTTGTTGGCTGAGCGTGTGCACTCTGTGAGTTCCGCTCACTTCCTTATGTAACGTAAGTTCACTGTTCAGTTGCAGAAAGCAGGGCATTTTCTGTAGTGTTTTATTATTGATGCTGTATGCCTTGCTCTGTGGATGATAACTGGAAGATGGAGCGCTAAGGACGTGACCGACTACGTGTTTTTAGTGTTAAACACTGATTTCTGTGAAAGATTTGCATATTAAGTTGCGACTCTCCGTTGCAACAGCTTGTAATGACCATTGCAGTTAGCAGAGATCATTATAATTGGCTGCCCATAATTACACCTATTAAAGTGTTATGAGCTGCCTGCTGTCTTGCCAAGACCGTGTGTGTGCCCACGCATATCTATCTAACTTCTCTCTGTTCCGCAGACTGTACGCCCACCAACAGTGCCCCTGGCTCTGGCCCAAGCTCTCCCATCGGGGCCTCTAGTGCCCTGGGGGCAGAAAATGGACCCTCCTCTCTGCCCACCACCACAAAAACAGAGGTATGAACCGCAAACTAAAGCCCCACATCTGAACAACTCATAATTACTTTCTAAGAAATGCTTACAAGTGATCAGATCTCCTCATAAAAATGGAGGACTGTTTGTTTGCCGGCCTGTCCGTGCAGCTATACAAGCAGCTAGCTTTCCTTTCTCTGTCTGTAACTTTCTGCCTGTCACGGTTCGGTGAAAATAGCTCCCCACACTGACATTAAAGAGACTTGGCTGAAACCCATATGTCCATACTATCTCCCTCCGAGTCCACACTAGTCCTACCCCGTCTCCTCAGGGCAATGAGAGTGACAGTACATTCAAAGAACATTATACAAGCATTGGAATTTGTTTGTTTTTCATGTAGAATTACAACTCAGACAAAGCTCACTAATCTTACAAATGTCTTTTCTACATTCTGTGCAGTTTCCCAGCATACTCAACGCACATGCATTTCCACTGGCCAGTGCTCCAAAGTAATCTTTTGTTTGGCTGTACATTAAGATAGCGGTTGGCTTGTCATTGTATATCTGTCGCTGGCCTGGCTGCCGGCCTGGGAGTTTGTCTAAGGCGTGTCCCAATAGATTTATGGCTGAGTTATTGGCCAGGGCTCCCCGTGGACCGCGCTCACAAAGAAGAGCATTATGGCGGGTGGCAGATATGACACGTCTCTGAACCATCTTTACAGAGCAGCTGTGTTTTTCTTACACACGGCTGTTTACTCTCTCAGGGACCTCCAGTGACATGCAGAGGGAGAGACTGGCTGACTTTGGACTGCAGGCTGGGGTTTAGGGAGGGAGGGGGGGCTGAGGGGCCTTAATTGATATCCTAGGCGCTGGTAGCCAAAGACACCCTTGTGCTAACAACACAAACACACAGGATTGCTATTGTATCGGCCCAAGCTGAGATTCAGGAAAGCTATTGGTCGGACGGCGGGGCTACCCATGGTCCTCATGCCTGTTGCAAAAGCAAGGCGTGTTTGTGCACCGTTACATTAGGTGTCCTTTTTCAGAGGGAACGGGTCCCTTGGGTCGAATATGGGCCGGATATCCACATACAGGTCACCGAGTACTAGTGGGGGTTGGAAGAATAAACATGGCTTTTCCAAAACCACATGCTGGTCCTCCACTCTGCTGGGTACAGGAAGTGTGCCCCAGTGCCGCTGATGTTCTCTGAGAGAGTAGCCGTGGGGTGGGGGACTGGGACTTGGGAGACTCTGCAGAAAGATCCTGGGGTAATGACGCCTATAATGGCTGATCATATTGTCCTCCGTCGTAACATTCTATTAGGCTCCAGCTAACGTTTAGCACCACTTCTCTTTATCCTCCATTATGAAAACTCACGGTTTCCGTCACACGGGCAGCGGAGATGTTGCTCGTCTGACTGCATTAAAGTTAACGACAGTGCTGGCACGGCTCTTTGAAATGGTTTGTAATAGGGTTGATGTTTAATGCCTCTCTCTCTCTCTCTCTCTCTCTCTCTTTGTGATACAGCGTTGGCCATCCCAGCCCAGGTTATTCCAACCCGAGGGATCAGTGTCCATGCTGAGCCTGTACACGTCTCCCTCCTTACCCAACATCACCCTGGGACTCTCAGCGGCGCCCTCCCCCTTCAGCGTGAGTAGCTGGTTGTCTGTGTGTGGCAGATCTTACCACCACTCATAGGAATGTTTGTATCGACATACAAGAACAGAATGTGGTGTTGCCTTAGGGCTCAGTCCTGGGCTACCCGTTGCTGTTTGTTGAAAGACTCATCATGGGCACTGTATGGAGTTTACACTGGGCTGCAGGGCCGTAACCCCTGACCTCAAACGATTTTATAGCCCCTAGATAAATATTGCTGTTAAGTGTCTGGTGTCAGGCCCCCCTCTTATCTTCCTCTATTACCTCATTCATCACAGCTTTTAAAAAAGTCCAAGTCCACTCAAGTGCAGCCCCAGATAACACAACACATTACATATCATCTTTTTACTTTCCTGGCACATTCCAGTAATTCCAGGATCATTAGCTGCCTTAATCTTTGTCAAACCATTCAAGTACTCGGGTTTCATCACAATAAGTGATTCAGAAATGTGGGGGGAAAAGGACTTCAGCTATTCACACATGTGAGGGAAAACTGTCTCGTTTGGACACAATGAAACTGATTTCTCACTTACCATGGCAACCAAATCAGTCCTTTGTATGAACAATGTGTACTATCGATTTGTAAGCTCTTCCGTCTTCTATCCCAGGCTGCTCTGGGGCTAAAGGAGAGGTCCGGGGAGATCCGCCATGGCTTGCCTACACAGCTCCTGGGCCCTGTGCCCATGCAGACTGGAGGTCTGGAGACCAAGGTGAGCCCCAGCCACCAGGCCCTGCTACAGCACCTCCTCCAAAAGGAGCAGATGAGACAGCAGAAGATTCTCTCTTCTGGTGAGTTTTATCATTTTTCTATTATTGTTTAATTAAACCGTATTACAAGAGGGTTTGAAATTAGCTTCAGAACCCCCTCTACTGTTTGTCTTAAAGGCCAAGGCTCCATGCCTTCACTACCTCCGTCGCCTCTGGCTATGAAAGATCGTCCCGCCACCAACAGCCGGCCCAAACTGCCCAAGCACCGTCCGCTGAACCGGACCCAGTCGGCGCCCCTTCCCCAGAGCACCCTGGCACAGCTGGTCATCCAGCAGCAGCACCAGCACTTCCTGGAGAAGCAGAAACAGTACCAGCAGCAGATCCACATCAATAAGGTGCCCTTTCCACAAGTCTCTACATGCAGGGTTTTGACTTTCAGATTGAAATTTTAACCATTTAACATTTCTCCCGAGGATAGACTATGTTGATCTGATATCTGACGCCGGGGAGTCTGATTTTATCATTTTATACATACAAATGCAGAGCTATTTTTAGGCATTTGTGTAAGCATCTGTGGTAGCTCAGGTTAACTGTGCCGGTTGGGGTCTGTTCTTCTCTGGAATCCCAATGTTATTTTTGCGAAGTAAAGAGCCTCTGCTTGACTTCAAATGGGAAAGAAATGCTTCCCCTGCACTAATTCTGTTATCTTAGCTTAAGGCATCAGTGGTGTTCGCATGCAAACCTTGTGAAATTCAATTCAGCCAAGTTCAAATGAAGGAAAAAAGTGCCCAGAATACATGCTTTTGTTCCTCTATGGCAATATTTGTGTTTCTGTGAGCTGGCCGTGGTGACCTCGCCATCCACAGAGTGTAATTATTCTGCTGAGGGAAGTGTGTGAGGTGGTGGACAGTGAAAGGCTGCATTGTAGGGGTTGACATGGTGATCTGTCCCCATGCCCATTGAAGGAGTCATTGGAATTTAAGAGCTTGTTGAAAGTCCACTTCTCGCTCAGAGCTGATAGAAAACCGCAAAGCTTTTCCAATGCAAAATCATTACTGACTAATACTTTTTTGTCGTTTCATGACACCTCCTTAGTTCTAATGTAGTTTATTACTACTGTGAGTGCATGACCTTTTGCTAAAGCTTCTGCCATGTGTGTATTGTAGGACATGTAAAAGAATTAAGTCTTGTAAAGTCAATACTACATCCATCATTTCAAAGAACCGCTTCATTGAAGCCCTCCGTGATCCCTCAGGCCAATGAGATCGCTTGGCTCTCTAAGTAGAGTTTATAAATGGCCACTAATCAGGGATGAGCTTTTCGCGTTTACTGAGAAGGATCTCAAAATCATTGGCCCAATTAATTTCCTGGCACTGGCCTGGAAGGTAGGGTAATCCTGTTTTGCAAACCCCGACTGTACCTGGAACAATAGGGGTCACTAATGGAAATGTACAACAGCTTACAGGGTTTTTGGAAAGAGGTATAAAAAGCATTTACTAATGCCCGGTTAAAGAGGCTAATTCTCAGCAGATATTTATATAAGGCCTACAGTTTCATGCTGACGTGTTTCTGCTTACTGGCTGTTAGAGTTAGACGCTTTTACATTGCCCCACTTCTTGGTTAGAACAACTGGTGAGAGCTAATTTCTTAGGGCACTCCTTCCCTTTCTCCTGCAGGTCTTTGGAAAATGAATTCAAACATTTTTTTTTTTTTTATCACAGATAAATGCATATTTATTCATTTGACCTTGTATTCTGTCACGCAAACCCGTTAGCCAGCTCTTAACATAAGATTTATTGTGAAATAATAATTAGTCTGTTACATATCAATATTAATGCAGTGTGATGTGTTTTGCAGCTGCTGTCCAAGTCCATTGAGCAGTTACGTCAGCCCAACACACACCTACAGGAATCTGAGGAGGAGGAAGAAGAACTACACAGGGAGCAGAGAATGCAGGAGGACAGAGTGCCCCCTGGTGGTGTCATCAGGAAACACACCCTCAGTAGCAGCAGTGGCAGCAGTGGCTCCAACGGAGAGCTGTCCGAGGCCCACCATGGGGTCATCAAGGTCAAAGAGGAGCCGCTGGACAGCGAGGACGAGGCACTAGCCAATCAGAATGCGGGCGCGGAGCAAAGCTCTTATCTCCACCAGGTCCAAGGGAGACTGGTGATCAGAGCCATGATCTGAGTGGGAGGGCACAAGATCACATACTCCTACATTCACAGACAAGCAATCATAGTCTCACACACACACAATCGCACACAGAGACACCCGTTCACTCACACAGGCACATACACACGCATACACGTACTTACACACACACACAGACACACGCATACACGTACTTACACACACACACAGACACACGCAAAAACATACCTATGTCCACCACCATACAGAGGAGGTCGAATCTCTCTATGGCCTGAGATGTGACCCGCTCTCACAAAATGTCAGCCTCGCCCCACACCCCTGGACTCTCTGTTTGTGAACTTTGTGAAGTGATCTCTGTATAGTATGTTTCAACGTTGTGTATATATATATATGAGGAGACATTTAGTTTTAAGGAACTGCTTTGATTGTTTCAGGCCTGCTCATTTTACAAAAGTACTACGTAAGCATACTGTTGATTTAATATTAAATATAATTTTAGACGGATGGGGCAAGTTGAACAGTTGTACAGATTTGAATGTCAATTTATGTTCCCATAGTGTACATTATTTGCCAATAAATATTTGAATGCCAACTGCTTTATCCACCCTAACATTGAAAGATCACAAAGTACTACCATCTGCTACGTTACAAATGTCCCATTCTCTGTTGTTCCCTGTGATGTTCTATGTTACTCTAAGTGATCTCTGAATTGAAAATAATGTGCATGCTCATGTCTGTCGGAGAGAATGTATCCGTAAACCTGAACAAAAGACTCACCCGTTGGACATAATTTGCACAGGCAATTACAACGCCTATTGAAATACAGTCCACTGCTTATGTTTTGGCAGTTTGGAGGATCAAAAACACTAAACATGTGCCTGGGTGTGCAGGCAGCTCCAGTGGATCCCAGGAGCCTGGGACTCTTGGAGCAGTCCCATGCTAAGCTGAGCTCTCCTCCCTCTCTCCCCTCTGGGTCCAAATCAAAGCTCAGTCGGGTTCTTGCCCAGCTTTCAGCAGAGGAGTCACTGAGAGAGGGCTGGGCAGGAAATGCCTTCTAGAAGCCAGGAGTCGGAGTGATTCATGTGTGCAGGAATGTTGGGAGAGGAGGACCTAGGGTTGGAGGAGTCCAAGGGGCCAGGCTTGAGAATTGATTTACTGTCAAGGAGAATTACAAAGAGAGTGGGGATATGGTTAAGGGAGCCCTTTTTAAAGGGAATCGCTTCCTTCGTATTCCCTGGTGACGTGCTTACCTCAACGGGAAGGTTTGATGTTACTTTAATAAAAACCAAGGATGGGATCCCACTTCTTTTCTCCAACATAGTTTTCCCCCGAAAGTGCCCATTGCAACATGTAGACTCTGTCTTAAAGTGGTCAATCAAGACGTATTGTATAGCTGTGAAATGTTTTTCCTTTTTCTTTTTGTACTGTCTCAATGTACAATTGTTGGTATGGACGTCTGCGTTTTTGGTTCCTGTGGATGAAAAAAAACTGTCTAATTATACTGTACATTCAGATCATCCAGTTAAACATTTTAGTGTGAGTAATCACCACAATCAGAACAATGTAGGTATTGTTCTCTTGCTCCTTTGATTTGGTTGTAATGAGAATCCCTCCAATGCCAGTGGGGGGGCCCTGTGGTCTGTTCATAGTTGTTTGCATTTCTTCTCTTTTTTTGCCTTGTGTGACAAACCTTTCTTTTTTAAATAAAGTAAATTCCCCTGCTGTTTATCTGCCGTTCCTTTCGAGATCATTTTCTCATTTTCGAAGAAGAAGTTGCATGAAGAAGATAACAAAATGATATTTGAGTAGACTTATTAACGTTGATTCAAATTTATTATTTTCTTTTCTTTGCATTACAAGAATTTATTGATCATCATAAAGGTTGCCACCATTTACATTCGGCCCCTTGCATGTTTTCAGCGCTATGTTTTAGCATGCACATATCAGATTAACTGCTTAAACCATTAGGCTCATCTACTTTTCCCACAGCAGGCTCTGTAGGCTGACCATTCATTTTTAGGGGATATATGCAGCTCTTTAAAGGGAAGCTTAAGAGCCTTTCTAGACATTTCTTTGATGTGAGTATGAGAGGCTCCTAGTGGCAGTATTAGATAAGTTAAGATAAGGTGAGGTCTGAGCGGGTGATATATGACTTGCACTGATACTCTCAAACCAAGCTTTAGCAATTTCACAGCAAGCTTAGCACACGGAACGGAGAGTGACTTTTTCTCCATGAAAAGAATACAGGCTAAAGGGCATCGAATACACCATCAGCTTGTAGTTTTAACCTACATATTTCTATGATTTTTTTTGTAGGCCTACAGGTGGCTACATTTAATGAAGCATGAACTGTGTGACAAATTCACTGCATATATTCAGTCACGTTAGATGCTATTTGTATTCACCGAGCAACTAGTGGGAAGCTTCCTCAGTGGGTACACTCGGAGGCTCTCTCTTGGATATTTTCACAAAGGTGTAATGTTACCTAAAATTAGGAAGTATTTCAGTCAAATTAGACTGTGACTCTTTTTTAAGTAGATGCCATCTGTCTTGGGCCTCAAGCCCTTGTGATTTTAAATGAGCTGTTGCAAAGTCAGGAAAAATAATGAAACCCCCATCCATCTGCACCAGCCCCTGTCGAGTGCCCACGGACACAGTTGTAAAAGCAAACAAGCATTTTTTAAAAGGTGGCCAAACAGAGGAGGAAGTGAGAAAGCCTACCTATTTCCTTTTGATGGATTTAAAGTGGGGTTTGGGGGGTCTTCATGAAGTGAGCATAGTTGGCTGTTAGTTTTGAACTTAAACTTTACTTAGATTGTGCCTCTCTCTGAATGTGTGTGTGTGTGTTTGTGTGAATGTGTGTGTGTGTGTGTGTGTGTGTGTGTGTGTGTGTGTGTGTGAGCGCGTAAGTGTGTACGCGCATGTGTGTGTGTTTGTGTGTGTGTGTATGTGTGTGTGTGTGTGTGTGTGTGTGTGTGTGTATGTTCATGCATGTGTGGGTGTTTGTGTGTGTGTGTATGCGTCTAAGTGTCTGATAGATAATGATGGCACCCACTTCCTGTTCATTAGCATGTCTCAGATTACAGTAAGCATGGGCAAAAGGCATTTACATTTTTTGACTGTGTAAGATTTGTTGATTTCTAGATGAATCACATACTTGGAACAAGCTCTGCAAAACTCTTTATGTAACTACTTATGAGTGGAATTTCACCCCTACCCCCATTGTTGTTTTTATCAGTGTGTTTGTATGTAATATTGTGTCTAACTGACAGCGCAACAAGTTGGATACGTTTGCTGTATCATAAGCCTGATAGTAAACATGAGGCAATTACTGTGCAATCACAAACACAACGGTTGATTACTCTAATTTACTTGATCAGACCATTGCTATTTTAACACCCCCTCCCCCCCTCCTCCTTGTATAGCAGAGGAGGGTGACAGTAGGCCAACAGTACAGTCCACACACTGAGATTTTCCAGCTTTCTTGTGTGCATGTCAGAATTTGTGCAACGCTGGCATTGAGTGCTACAGCGTGGTGTTATTCTTTCCATGTGCTGTTACCAGGCTCGAGGTGTGGGACAGTGCAACAGAGACAGTGCTGGCAGCAAATAAAGGAGACTGTTTTTGTGTGCTAGCGTCAAAAGGACCACCTCAAAGTTACCAAAAACAGGCCTCTGGCAGGCTGGTGACTGCAGTCGACTCGTTTCTGTTAGATTCCTCTGCCCAGATCCCCAAGGCAGAGGCTAGGGTTATTTTCACAGACTGTCAACCCAAATGTACACTCAGTACAGTCCAATTGTTTGAGTTCTCGAAGTTGGCTGAGGATGATCGCATGTCTGTAAGTCCCAACTTTGTTTGGTTTTAGGCTGTGGCCATGACATCAAATAATCAAACAATGGGAAAAATACATGTCATTTTATTACATGTTGAAATGTATGTAGTACTGTTTGTGTTTATAATGCTGAAAATAAATTTTTTCAATGGTCTTGTCTGACATTACGTTTGTTTTTCCTAAAAAGAGGAACAGCTGACCTTCCCTCATGTGATCTGAAATAGAGAAGCTCTTTTTGTCCTGAGGTAGAAGATATAGGAACCCCTCACAGAAAAATATTTGAATTTACTGCTGTCCATCTCCCTGACTAGTGTCATCTATACCGTTATCTTAGGTCTTATAGGATTAATATTCCTTTTCAAGTTTATGGAGATAAGAGAACAGGGGGAGTCCTCCCCTGCCGTGTTCAAAGGCCATCCGGCCTAGCAGAAACTGCTTTATCTCACTCACTGATTGGCCTGGCTGATAGGTGATACTGAGGAACCACAGTGTCCCAGTCAAACAGACTCTCCTCTGCGGAGAGCGGAGCTTGCAAACTTGGCCTCTGTTGTCTGCCAGAGCCCCCATCATTGCCGTCTCCGCTCTTTGATACCCGTGGCCAGGCACTTTTACTTGCCTGCCTCCCTTGCACCACTGTGCCCCCAGAGCCCGTAAAGCAAGTCGCTCGCTCTGTAGCTAGTTGGACGAGACATGTTCCTAAGTGTTGCCTGAATGCACCGCCAGGCGAAACAACGCCCCCAGGGCTCATAAGGCTCGTGTTTGCTTCTCCACGTCGATGCTGAGCAACTGTTTCTAGTTCCAGCTCAGTTCCCCCACGTCGTCTGTGGCTTGTGTGATCATGGAGCATCAGGAGTTGCCGTCACGAGATACTACCATGGTAAATTAAACGCTGCACCTAAAACTAGCCACCAGGGAAGAAACTGAAATAATCCCCTTGCAGACACTCCATCATCTAATGACATAATGTTTCATGGCAAGGGAAGCGCACTCCAAAGAATTACAACCTTCTCGGATTTTCAATTTGGTCAAGTTCATCTTTAACCTACGGTGGACCTGTTCCTATTCAACAAATTGAAACTGGGAAGGTTGAAAGCAAAGCACTGATGTCATATTATGCAAGAGGCCTGTTCAGTCGGTAGATTAAGGGAAGGATTCCTTGCAGGAATGCATTGTATATTTAAATGACTGGTATGTCAGGATTTTACCAGAGATTTAAGACTGGTTTTGTATAGAATGTGTATAATTGAACGTGGAAGGCAGCCAGGCAGGCTTCCTCTGGAGAAAGACTATTCAAGGAAGGTTGATAGACTCTTATTGTCCCCATATGCTTGATATAATTCAGCAAAGGGATCAGTAGGGGTCTGTGAGGCATTTGTATGCAGTGGAGGCAATTGTCATTCATGCTACACACTCTATCATGAGCTAATCTCTGAGGAAAACATCTGTGTGTGGACACGCAAAGCACTTGTTAGTGCAACTGAATATAACATCTCAGAGGCAGTGGGAAAAGCAAGGCTCCAAGCCCCATTAATGTCACTGCTGTCAAGCTTCTTCATCTGTGCACAAATAATATCATCACTCAAACGCATTACCTGTGGTTTGGTCTCCTGCTACAGGCCATCTCCAGTTAGATTCACTAAGTCAAGGGGTAACATGTTAGAAAAAAAGGATGTTTGACACAAGGGGTAATGAAAAAACCTCATCGCTTGTACTTTTACATCGTACTTTACATCTCGCTGTCAAGGGAACGTATGTTTTGGTATGTAGATTTGGTATCAGGGTCCACAAACCATTGAGGATAAAGTACAGTGAGGCTTCATCTACCCATAGAGACTAAATTGCAATAATTGAAATGTCTACAAGTTTCAGACGTTTTGTATATGCAAATAATTCAGGAATAAGAAGAAAGCAGTCTTGTGCAGTTATTTGTAAGAAAAGATAAATAGCTTGAATTGGTTAAACATTTTCCTGTTCTTTTAGTCTGGTGTTTACTTTGACAGAGAGAATTGGAGCAGACCCCAGCCATATTTGAGTTGAATGATGATAGGTTTAAACAGTGTGGCTTGTGGTTAAAGCAGGCCACCACTTTGACTGGGTTGTCATTTCTCTTTAGAATGTTAATGAAAGTATTTTTGCAAAGTACTAACCTAATTGTACCACTGCCTAATTCATACAAGTCACAACGAAACCATCCAGTTATTTATTTAGCTTTAAAAGGCCATCTTTTAAGAGCAATACTTGGAAATTATACTACTCACTAAATGCACACGTTTTTAACTGAATATTGTCACATTAGGGATCTCCTTGAGCTCACAAAAAAACCCTGTTGGCATGTTAAGTCCACATCCTTCTGTACTGCCTTTCCCTAGACAGTGTTACAGCGTTGTGTCCGTCTTCTGCTGTGAGAGTGCATTCCCCGGTCAGACAGGAATGTGTACCAACTCCAGTGGTACCAGTCGCGACAGGGCATTTGTCGCGACAGGGCATTTGTCTTGGCAAAGCGGGAAATCACTATTAACAAGGTGGGATCATGTATTTACATGCCCAGGATGCCACAAATAGTGGTACGCTGAAGTTCAACACCAGTAACTCTCATGATTTTAGGTTCAGCTGGCCTTGGCACCTCATGTGGTCTGGTGTTAATCCACCATGAACAGTCTTGCATTATGCAGAAGTGGCCGGGAAACAGGTGGCACCCTCTACCACCCATTCCTGGGCTGAGGTTCAAATTTAAGCTGAATTCAAATCTGGATTCAGGATGGGAGACTCTACTGCACACATTCTTTAGGGGGATTTATTCTCCAACTATGAGAGAAAATGTGCAAACCCAGCGTCACTTATAGATAGTGCTGTGTCATGCAGGTGGTACAATCCAACAACAGCTGCTGTGCAAGATAGAGCATGAAGTTTTGTGTAACAATAAATTCATTATAAATATATTTATCTTTATGACATTATAATAGTCTAAGAATAATCATATATGTTCATTATGGACTTAATAGGTCCACTGTGATGATGTGTTTTCAGGGCCGTGGTTAAAGTTAGACATCATTGAATAAGCCTACCCATTTACATCTGAAAAAGATCTTTTTTTACTCACCATGGCTTCAAAAGAATCTACATTTGTAATCATTCACATCTTGCTGGAGTGGCGAATACAATTCTTCTGGATCAATGTAAATTGATAGCAGATTGTCTGCAAGAAAGGTCTTTGTTGGCATGGAGAACGAGGATGGTAACCATTCACGACTGGCCGAGCACTTTCTGTGTAAAGTGGTACAAACATAAAATACTATGTTCTTCTGTGACAGGATGAGCGCTAAACCTTCTTACTGTGCTTCAGATTGGATTCAGGTGGCAACTAGTTGAAAACCGGAAATAATTTTGAATTCTATTGGGACTGTAAACCCACAATGGGGGTTGCAGGTTGAGATTACTTTTCACAAGGATTATTTTCTTGCATTACTGAGAGAAAATGGACTAACCTTTTTTTCAACTACATTTTTCCATTTGCCATTTGATCAGACACCATCAGAGAGACTAAAAGGTTGGTTTATGTTTTTGTATTTTGTGCTGGTAATTTTGTGCATGACTACTCCCCCCTGGGAGTGTCAGAGTAATAGACCGTCAGGTGTCAGTCAGCAACACCCAGACATCCTGGGGAGTTAGTGCAGCACAAATCCTCTGGTGTCCGTCTTGGACCAACATGAGAGGGTCTGTAAAGAAAAATAAATCTGTTTTCCATAAAGTCCTCGTATCCCCCAAGACAGGTCCACTTCATATTCATAAATTGTGTTGATAGAGACACTCAGACAGTATGTCAGCTCTCAATACAGGAACAAGGTAATTGACCCTGAAAAGGAAGAATCAGAGTTGAATCTGCGGTGAGTGTATTATTACATAGACAATAAAAGGACAGGAATTGGAAAAATGTACACAAAGAAGTTTCAATATGTTTTAAATGTTGCCTTTTAATCCTACATTTGAACTACATTTCCCTACAAATTTAGTCCCAGTTTCATAAACTCACATGGCTGAAAAGTAATCTTGCTCTTTTGGCTGTGACCTATTCTGGCAATGTGCAGTAAGGCCTGCAGAGTTGAGGAAAATATGAGTACTGATCATTCTCTCTCTCTCTTAACCCTCTGTCTGCAGACTGTGATAGACCTACTTCTTCTTGCTCAGCTCTCCCTTGGTGGTTGTTGGGAGATGGGGTCCCCAGCCTCTTCCTGACTGGTGCTCTGGCCAGCTCCAGCCCATGCGTGTAATGCTGTTTGTAATGAGAAATCTAAACAGGGGAACTGCAGTGAGGCATGACAGGAATGTGTTTCCATTGGAGAGAGCTATGTGCGAGAAAAAGAGCAGGGAAAAAAAGAACAAGAGTAAAGTTGAGGGAGAACTGTGTCCAGGAGGAGCACTCAGCTGGGCCAAGGCGGAAGACTAATGTTATTGTACATTGGCTGTCACTCTGCCAGCCCTCCTCCACCAATTGGTTCCTCGTCCCCTACCCCCTCCACCCTGCCTCTCTCTCTCACTCACTCTCTCTGGTTCTCCAGGCCTCTGTTTGCTCAGGTGGGCAGTGACACAGTTTTGAATGAGCCCCAGTCGTCCTTCTCTGCACGCATGGCTGTGGACCGTGTCATCAAGTAGGAGTCCAGAGGGGCCTACAGAGAGCTGGAAGGTGATGCTCCAACCTGAGTGCAGTGTGGGTGGGAACAGGGCAGGAAGCAGGAGGTCAAACACTGGGAGCAATGAAAAGAGGAGAACAAGGAAAGATGGGAGATTCTTTAGAATAGGAAAGACCAGTCAAAAAAACATTTGTGGATCTATGTTTGCTTGGCTGCCAAAATGTGTTTGCAAGCATTCCTTTATTTTGAAGAAGTGTATTTCTATGTGAGTGTATTTCTGTGTGCGATTAGAGAGAAGCACAGAGAAAGAAAGAGGAAAGCGGAAAAGAAAGGGAGATGAAGAAAAAAGTGCGACCACCCGTTCTGAACATTAGTGTGGGGCGGTTATGGTCCGTGGAGGTTGTCTTGGTTTATGGTCCACAGAGATTGCCTTGAAACAGTGCAGTTCTGAGTTTATTTTATCATGCCACGCCGTCTCAGAACCTCTGTCAGGAATTCTCATTCTGCAAAGACTAATTACAGTGTAAACACTGCATTACAGTCCGCAGGCCACTCCACTGTATTTACCTTTTTCCCCAAACAATCTTGACATGCTTCTAAAGATTGATTTTGTACAAAGAAACCTCTTTTTCTAGTGTATATTTGTTTTGAAACTGGCATGCAGTTCATATTGAAAGGGATGGATTTGTTTTTTGTTCTCAGCTCATGAGTGTTACTCTCTTTGGTAGACAATAGAACAGTCAAAGAAACAAAAGGTTCACTTTAAGTAAATCTGATCCGTTAGAGAAAATTATGAAAACAGCACTGATATGAATAAGGCTTCGTCACAATATTTGTCTATTTGCGAAAGAAGAACTGAAATTTGATTGAATTTGAATAATTGAATTAAGCTGTCATTAAATGAAGAATGTACAAAATGAGAGAATCTTGTCTGTTAACTAAAGAGAGATTTCTGTAGTGGTCACTAAGTGTCAGTCACCTGCGTGGCCTAGCTAGTGCCTAATTACTACCACATGGGTCAGGCAAGCGGAAGGCATTGCTTTTAGGGCCGCCTGAGCAATGGCCTCCTAGATCATTTAGCATATAAAAATAAACCAGTAAGTTGCTACTGCGTGTGTGTGTGTGTGTGTGTGTGTGTGTGTGTGTATGTATTTGGTACTATATTTCTATGAAGACATATTTATGGCATGTATACACATTGGTATACACTCAAAACTATACATTTGTGTCTATTTTCTAGATAGCATTTAATATTATCCACAAATGGTAAAATTATTAGGTTTTAAATTGATCAGTTAAAAACAATATGATTTTATTTGGGTAGAGCGCATGTCTTGCATACCACAAATGACCTCTACTGCAGTGCAACAAAGTGTGTTTGTCAGTTCTCTCATTCTAACAGTGACACCTGAGGAAGCCAGGGTGTTGATATCCAGGCAGGGCCTGTTTGCCCAGCAGCTTCCCTGGAGGTGTAATAGGTTGTCTTACAAAGCACAGACAGGAAATGAACCCTGATATCAAGCTCAAATCAGCTACATCTGGACTCCATTATTCATTGTGGTTGTTTTTTTCTTGTGATAAATGATTTAGTCACACCACTGACACTATCCCTAAAGGATAAATACAATTCCAATACACTCTATAGTCATGATGAGTCGTCACATTTCAGTCGTTCTGCCTGAAAAATGTCAAGGTCTGACACAAAGATTGTGAATTTATTTCCACAAGTAAAATTACTTTATTACATGATCGTTGTTTTACTAGTTTTTGGCATTATATAAATTTTTTCTAATGCTTGTATAAACAGTTTGCTTCTATTGCGCAACACAATGTTTGTTTTCTTTACACAACCGTCCAAAAATGTTTTGTGGCAAAATGTAATTACTCATGATGCCGTCTGAATCTTGAAAACAATATACATGATTAGATTGTTTTTTCATTATCTTGACATGGTGGTCTCCTGTTGTTGTAGATACAAATATTTTGTTGCACTTGCATGCAGGGCTCAAGAGAGCAAAAACATTAAAATACGTTTTGGTCCAAATTAAACATGGGCATTTCTGTTGGGGCCATAAGAGCAAGTTTAATAGCTCCTTGGAGGTTATGAACTGTTGACAGTTAATAAGTCATAAAATGTCCCTTTAAAGAGAATGCTAGATTCCATCTGCAGGCCGCCCAGTACAAAGAACCGGAAAAAAAAAATGTAACGGTGGAAGTGGACTGGAATCTCTCAATGACCGCTCTTGTGAATTCTGCAGAGCATGTCCCCCAAGGTTTCCTGATTTCCAGGAGCGTGAAGAAAAAATGACTGCATTGCTGGGTATATTACTCTTAAAGTACATCGGATTTCTCTCTTTTAGAATACTGTGGAGGGGGCGGGTACTTAGCAGACAACTGACCTAGGTGATTACGCCTCACATTATTGTACTTGTCATTTGTTTTCTTTGGACGCTGGGACGTTTGCCATGGTTACGGCACACGGTGGGCCGTCTCCGCTGACCCTGCTGTTCTCCACATTTCCTAGCACGGCCATGATGAAGGGAGCCTTTTACCCTAGGACCCCAAGCCCCCTGATGAGGGGGATTCTCAGTTTCAGAACTACCCACCTAACCCCACCCTGGTCCCATCCCAAATCCAGCTCTACCATGCTTGAAGAGCATCCTTCCATGATTAGGCTGGTTATTTTCTAAGCTCGGGGACGGGTTTGCCAAATTGTTTCCGATTACCCAAATTACTCCTTCTGTCCCGATGTATCTCCTCAGATCCCAAGGACAAGTGCTGGGTGAGTCTTTGGTCCTGTCAGCGGCTAGGCTTGAGCTCGGCTTGACGTTTTGTTTGATGGTGCTTGCCAGAAAGCATGACCGCCAAATGTTATTTTTGGGCTGGTGTTTCCCCATCTCCCAGTGAGAAGCGGTGTGGGTTGGGGTGAAAGACTGTACACACTGCTTGGACAGGTGGTCTGACCAGACTGCACCAACATGACAGCAGGGAGATCCTCCGAGCACAACTTAGGTTCTAACAACAAAGATAAACAATTTCAGTTTGATATAAGACCAGAGGACTGTCTCCAGTGACAAATAAGGGTGTTGCAATCCCCACCATAATAGAAAGGTATCTGTCCAAGTTTATGTTGTTTAGGTTTTAAATTGATCTAATCAACATTCACAACAGCTGTATACTTACACTTATGCCAGATTTTACAAGTTTGACCTTTGCATTATATTTTCATTCAAAGATAAAGAAAAAGGGGGTTTAAATACTGTACGTAGTGTAGAGTTAAATGAGAAAAACTTGATTTTCAAACATATATACATATTTGAAGACCAGAGACCCAGTTCTATGTCTGGCAGGCCTCGGGCTGGCTGTAGGCTTTCAAAAACTGCAAAGAACCCTGCATGCTTGCCTGCCAACCTTTGGGTCAGGTTTGAGATGAAACAGATAAGATAATTGACTCTAATGAAATCCAGAGGGCTCGGCCTGACTAGAACTGGCCAGGTCCTTTCTCGCTTTTTTTCTTTTTCCACCCTTTTTTTTCTACAAAGGAGTGTTCCATATTGATCTTGAATTTGACTAGGGACTGTGGAAGTTTGTCTAATTCAAACCAGGTCTGCTGCATCAGGCTCAGGAGCGCAGTGCTTTGATAATGTTTGAAGTTCTGCAAGTGTTCACGGCCCCGCTCGACTGCTGGGCCCTGTTGTCATGACAACCCTAATTACCTTCCTTTACTGCATAGTTTTTACACAGGAAAGGAGTCATTATATGTTCTATGGACATTCACATCTCAATGAGGCAAGTGTTAAAGGTCATGCACAGGAATAATTTAACAAGGAGATACTCACCAACATTATTCATACACCGCAGTATTTAAAACATCAAATCTACAATGGCTTGGTTGTCAGAAAGTGTTTACAAATTACCTACTGAACAAATTCACATTGCATGTCAAAGAAGTTAATATCACAATTGATCTTACTAAATCATTTTTTATTTTAATTTAAAAATATTATCTTGACAAAATGAACACACATCTATTTTTCTGTATAATTCATTTATCTGTTTGTAATATCCTAAAATATAAATACATCATGATCCATGATCCACTACTTGCTGGCGTAAGTTTCCCGGCCTCCAGTAGCGCTCAGACATTACATTACACAAAAGACTTAACGTTGTGTGACACATAAAAGTCATATTTACATGTACACTGCTCTCAGCTAATGGGTCACGCTGGGATGCAGACCACACTTTGTGTGAAGGTCCCCATCTCCACAAAGCCTAATCTACGCAATGAGTGGTACCAGACTGCTTGGTTCTAACATCAGAGGCTGGCTACGCTGCTGCAATTCCCCACAAATGTAGTTGAAGCACGCATAGTATTCCTGCTTTTAAATACAAAACATGTCAAAAGATCTAGCCTTTAAACAAGCCTACGAAACATGATAAAATACAATAGCATAATGAAGTTAAGTGTGTGCGGAGACAAAAGGTCAAGTGGACAAAGTCAGCACTGACGTCTGATAAGATCAACCTGCAACCCTCCCCCTGAAGTCCTGATGTAAGATGATATCAGTCAACCAGCAACAAGCTGCTTTGAACTTGATTTAGCACTGAGGTCACAAACAGCCCGGCCATCAGAACTGCAGGATGGAGCCAGCACCCTGGTGACACGATGACAGAGAACGGAGAGAAGTCTAGCTCCACGTTGTCTAACTCGATAAAGGAAGGGTATACTAGTGCCTTTTTAAAATTTTTCTCAGCAAGCATCAAGGTACAAACAGACAAAGGACACGGTGTTGTTACGTCTGCAGTTCTGCACCGTTAACCAAGAATGCAAGATAACTAAGATAGAGTCCTACCTCGTCTGTTGTTATATAACACCACATAGTCAAAATGAGTGTGCTAGACTATTTTATTATGAGCTGTAGATTATGAATAATCAACAGTTCAATGTCATAAAAGGGTCTGCTAAAGCTGGATAGTGTAAAAATGAAATAGATATTCCTTTATTCAAATACATTTTGTTTTACACCAAGAACAGTTCAAACAACATTCATGACCTTTTACAAAGCTGCAGATTGTTGTTGTTGTCGCTGATATTGTTGTCGTTGCTGTTGCCTTGGTCACCTGTCCCAATAGCTTCCAGTTCAGTTTTCTGAGGAATGATGACGTGGGTGATGAGTCAGCAGTCGGTGAGACACGCCCCTTCTGGGAAGTGAGGGACATAATGAGTCATCAATGGAAGATCAGTCTGGCAATCTATTTGTACTATTCAAAACCAAAGCCAGCACAATGTCTAAATGTCAGATCTCTCACAACGCCACAGGCCTGCTGTGACTGTCACTATCATCACATACATCTATCCAATGAAAAGTAAAGTCAAAAGTACATCATATTTATTACATTTCAAATGTCATCAAATTTATCAAAGTGGTTTAGTTTTTAGGAGGAGATTTTGTCCCAATATTTTATAATATTTGGAGAATTTGATCATTTGGATTGTTACTCTGGAGGACACTCTGGAGTGTTGAAGTGTATCAAATGATGTTGTGCCCCTACTGGAGTTACTTTAGGTGTTACATATTGGTCTTGCCTTTTAACCTTGGTAGGTAGCTGTAAAATTACCAATTTTCCCTGCTTCCTTCAACATCCCGATTTGTTCGTAGTGGTCCGAATTAGCTCAATTTAAATGACTAGAAATGCTGCAGAAGGAAGAAGGACATCATTGTAACTCTAGGTAACAACAAATCAATTATCACAGTGACAGTGTCCTAGTGTGGAGCAGGGAGTGAGGGGCTGGTGGGCTGGCAGGTTAATGAAGGCAGAGGGATTAACACCCCAGGAGCCAGCGGCCCTGAGGGACAGAAACAGAGCCAGGGCCGCTGTCATTAGGCTTATAACCCCTGGGCTGCACACTTATATAGGGACAAATTGTCTTCCGCTTCAGACATGGATACAGGCTTCAATAAAGGATGTGTTCCGGCAAGTTAAGGACCCTCCATTACTTCAATTTAGGCACAATACATGTGCTACTGACTGTTGCAGTATTATAAGGCCAGTGTGCCAAATGTGGTTAAATGTCATTGTCCTCACCTTAACACAATGCCATGAGAAACCATAACACGCTTTCTAAATTCTGTCTGCGCTACAATTTATTATTTCATGCATTCATGTTTAATTTTATAGCGTACATTTATGCCAGTGCCAAATGGGTTTAAAGTTTCTGTTTAAATCTGCCCGCTTGATTGAACAGTTAAATATGCTGAGCAGCCGGTTGAGAAAAAACTGTTTATCTTCTACTTTGAGGTGTTTGCTCAGACAACAATCTTTTCCCTTCAATGCTTTCAATTGTGAATATTAAACTATGGTTAAATATACTGTATGTATTCCATTCTGATTAAACATAAACAAGAGTATCTGAAATCAGTGCTCTGGACTGAAACCGCTCTCTCCTTCATCTGTGTGTTTATCCTTCCTGTGAGAGACACTATATTTATGGACAACTGCAGAACACAAATAATCATCCCCCTCAAGTGAAAAATCTGGTTTTATTATCCATGAAGCGGTGTATTGCCATTGTATACTCTCATTCTGCCTCCTGATTGCCTGTTTATTATTACAAAGGAGCTTATGGGCCAATGAGAGACTAGCCAAACCCAAAAGGTGCCAAGTCATTCCCTGCCATTTCCTGTATCTGACATCATTGTGTATTCCCCAAACGTACCCTGATCCGTGTCTTTTCTGCAGCCTGGGTGGCACACATCACACAGAAAGTAAACACAAGGTGAACAAGTCACTTAACGTGTCCTTAAGCCACGTATCAAAGGATCGATTTGGCTCTGGTTACAATTAGATGCCATTTTTCCATCAAGCAGTCAGGTTACATTATGTTTTGCACTGTTAATCATGAAGTATCCCTGAACCATTACGGCTTCAGTAGTGATTTAGTTGAACTCTGTAATTTCAGAACTCTTACATTGGGTGTCCACAGACTTGTGGCTAGACTGAAACAAACATTCGTCTTTTTTTTTTTCAATTGCAAGCAATTTATTTTGTTAATACTCTCTTAAAAGTTTTTGACTTGCAATTAAATCATGTATAGTGCATTATGTCATCTACACAAAACTGTCACAGCATATTGTTTAAGACCTCTTTAAAGTTACACAAAACGCATGTGCACTTTGAAAACACTTGGATGTTAATCTAAAAGACTTGTGTTGCTTCTGTTTGCTTTTATTTGAATCAAGCACATTATGGCAGGATTATGATTGTTACAAGGATGCTGGTTTTTGTATAGTTTTCTTGAACACCAGCTCAATTGAAATGAAAAAAAAAACCGAGTCTGAATCAATTCACAAATTCAATGGTACATCAAAGATACCATATATCCTCCAGAGTTAAATGAGGTATACACAAAGCCTGAAGGGTCAATCAGAAAAAGTGCTTTGCATAAATTTTTTGCCGTTTTTCTTTATTTTTCATCCAATCTTTTGATATTCCTTGGAGAAAACTATGTCATTCTCATATTAAAATTGCATCCCAGTGCCGTCTATATATTTTACAAAAGAATATGTCTCTCTTACAAATAAAATACTGCTGGTATGAACTTTATCTTCGCTTTTAAAGAAAACAATGGGGACAATATTGAGATCAGTACAACTTTAATCAAAATAAATGCAGATTTGACAATGCATAAATAAAATGTTGTTTTAAAATACCCTGAAAACTCTATAATGACTCTTTTTGGGTCAAATTCACTGTGACATACTTTTAAAATGTTTGATTTGCCTATAATTGGGATTTGGATACTGAATTTACATAGTGGAAAAGTAGCTGAGAATGAGCTTCTCTCACACTTCTTCTATAGTTATGACTTATTACCAGAACAAATTAGCTCTTCAGGATGAAATGCATAGGCAGCCCTTTATTTTTCAACAACAGTAAACCCCAATTGATAGTAACTTACATACCCCCCCACCCCCAACCCCTTTAGTTGCAGTAGGGAAAATAGGCATCCCTTTTGCTTTCAGCTGTACTACACACTTTATATTCATTGTATACGTAAACACATTTCCGGACCTTTAGCTCTGTTTCCTTCATTGTCAAAAATATGGGGAAATATATTGTTATGTCATCAATGACTTATTGTTATTGCTTATTCAGGTGTCCTTGGTGCATCATCCTTCATAATTATAGATATAGACAATGAGAAATATCTAATGACAAAAATTTTAAATGATAACCATAGTTGATTTAGATTAGTAGATATTACTCTATTAAAAAAAAACTAATTGACTTGATCACATTCGACATGGAGAACACCCAAAAACGTTCAAATTGTATTGAGCAATGTTGTCTTTTCTCCAAGTTGGTTTTAGATTAACAATAGAAAAACTAAGTATATAACTAGCTTTCATTTCTGTGATGTGAAATTTGAATATTATTTGTACAATTAGAATCTTTAACTTTCACGAACTGTTTCTTCGCTATCTACTTACAGTTCCTCTTATAACCTCGACACCTGCCCAACAAATGAATATTTAATAGTTCAGTCATAGATTACCTTAAATGAAGGGTAAATCAATAAATGATTGTATGGTTCACTAGGGTTATTGGTGATATTGATACAATGTGTTCAATTTGTTCATGAAAAATGTAGATGTATTTGCTAACTGCCAGAGATTGATTGATTGAGAAATAGGCAAGTAAACACCTGATTTGTTTTCGAAATAAACCATGCTATGCAATGAAAATCAGTTCTGTAAAATTGCAGCGGGCCACTAACATCATAGTTCAGCAAAAAAAAAAAATAATAATAATAATAAAAAAAATTTAATTAGTTCATTATTAGTTTATTTAAGTGAGTCTGACAATTGTAACTATATGATACTATGATAATACTAACTATATACATAATAACAATCACAATCATAATCAAAATTGTATAGCTTTTGTTGTACAATAATGAAATTGTAGTGGTGTTCTGCTATATTACAATAACGTCAAACGTTAGAATTAACCCATAAAATGGTTTGCTGAAGTAAACACAATTTTCAATAAAATACAATTTAGAAACAATACGTATACATTGTATACGATTACACAGTCTTTAGAAATGTTTGAAAAGGTTTATTCTGCTGTAGTTAGAAGTGTGATTTATTCTCTGTCACAAGAGAAGACAGCGGCCTTGTCAACAACATGACTTTCAACAGCCGAACTGCTAAAAAACATTTTATTTTGGCATTTAAAACTCCACACAGTAAATCTCTTTCTAATTCGTTTCATTAAGGAAGAATGATGACCATTTCAAAAGCGTTTGAGATACACAAGTACAAAATGGAAACTTAGTTTGTCTTCTAAACATTTTTTTTCTTTTGGGAGGGGGGGTGGGGTGGAGGGTGAATTTGAGGGCCCTAAAGCGTTTAAAAGATAGGCCTAACCCCACTGTGCCACCGTTAACCATCCAGTCCCTAATACTTAGACGGCACCGTATTGCTTAGCAAAACTCCTCCGCTGAAAACCTCAACCACATTGACAACGCTAACTTTACCGAGTAAATTTGCTCATAGCTTACCTTGCAAGAAGATCATTGCCAGTATTCAACATTAAAGAATGTTTTGTTATATCCAATCAAAACTTACGTCCTTTTTTAACTTCTACATTTCGTTTAATTCTCTGTTGTTTTGTACACAAACGCACAATGCTTGTATTCTGAGGTCTCTTTGTCCGGCAATGTACTCTTATAAGGCAGGGTCTGCTTCATCCGAACATCTGTTCATTTCACGTGACTTTTTTTAAAATACTAACATCTGTTCTAAATAGGTTTCATTCGTTGCCTCTGCATCATGTCAGTTGCCAACTCTTCTCTCTACAAGGGAAATAATTTGGCCTTATATTGTGTTATAGGCTGCTCTGTGTAAGATATATACTTTTTAATTCATAATTTCGAATTTTCAAGCCACAATTAATGCCGCTTTTCAACTCAGACGGTAATGTAATCTTTATGGTGAGGATTTTTTTATTTATTTAGGTGTCAGTTAACCCAATTATATTTCTCAACTGTGCACTGTTGTATGATATAGAAACTATAGGAGGCGTTATAGGCCTTACACCAACTTCCAGTGACCCACCAAAAGCTCCTTAAATTTCATAGACATCTGGGAATTCCATACATGCCTCACAAGCCAATTACACACCTCAAAGGTGCACGTGCTTTGATTAAAACATTTTCGGTAAGTTTTAATTATGAAAAGTAAAAAGTATTCACAAAGTCTTTAATTGAAACTGACTCTTCTATTCAGCAGAAAAAAATAATAGCTAATTCGTTGCTCTGAGATTAAGAGTTTGATTTATTGATACTTAACACATATAAAAAGAACACTGTGGTTATAAATAGTTAATGTCTGTGTTTTGACTGTCATGTTTAATGGAGATTTGTGCCTGACCTTTGACCCTGCACTGAATCTGCCAAGATGGATTGTGGAAATTAAGTCTGATATAAAAGTCGAAGTTTGCATCTTTAACATTATTCTCAAATAATCTGACTAAAGGAGTTTGGTTTATTATTACTTTAAATAAAACAACGTATGCAATGCACTTATTACAAAACAATGAGTTAACCAATGTATGCTGCACATTCAAAAACATAATTTGGCATTATGGTAAAAAAAAAATATGCATAACTTTTTATCGGTGTTATAAGTGTAAATTCTGTCAACATTCTGTACGACAAACATGCACCTGAAGTTGTCAGTATTTTTCAATGGTAACAAAGGGAATATTACGGAGACCCTTAATCTACATTTTGTTGTTAGCCAGAAATTCTAGATTAGGCTAATTGTCTACCACGTTTACTTCAGACTTGGCAGAAAAGATATTGAGAGAGATGATATCTTCCAACTAAATAAAAGTTTGTCTCAACTCGTTTGATGGGCCTCAAGTTTGAATAAATGTTAGCAATTTATTTAACATGTGATGTAAAGCTTAATTACAACATAACAATTTTAAACACCAATATTATTATTTGTAGTGTCAATACAGAGAAAAAAAAAGACTTAACAGATATTTAAAAATTCTTTGGTTTAATGCGAAAAATATACAATTATTTACAAAAAGACAGAAGAAATAGGAATGTATATCAAACACAGGATCTATTCCTCATGTAAAACGTTTCATTAATAAATAGATAAATGGATTTTGAAAACATTTCTTTGGCACAGGTTTTAAATCCACATGTCAAGCTGTCCATTGACAGCCTCACATAATGACTGAGACAACTGGTGCTCTATGCACTTTGACCTCCACAGTAAAAAACAAAAACAACAAAAAAACTAAAAACTCCAAAGGCGTGCATAAAAACATACATTTCCAACATTCGTCGTCAATTAATATGCATCAGAATGTATTGTTTATAGCGTGGCACTCCTTTGCACATCCTCGGGCCTGTTTCCATCCCAAATAGTATGCAATTGCCTGGTTTAAATAGTTTGTTCCCATATACCAAAGCTTTGCATGTATCCAGCATTGGACTCCAGGTTTGTCCCTTCAAATTGATAATCAGCAGTCACCTGCAGATTTAAAAGATGTAAACATCTGATTAGCATCCCATAGTTACGACGAAAAAGTAATAGTTTTTTTGCCAGAAAATAATTGAAGGTAGATTTTTTGCAAAGTTTACCTTTTAACACAATAAATTACACTTACTAATTGATAGGTTAAATGTCCAATTAGCTTTGATACCAATCTCACGTATATGTAGGATAGATTGGAATATATTATTGTAAAAGGTCAATTGGAAAACACGGCATACCATTTTGAACTACAGCTCTCCAGACGCTAGTGAGATGCTGACATGGACCAAGCGCCCTCCATCCTCCATACAGAGAACGCATAGCTTAATCTTTCATGAGCCACATAACTACAACTTGCCATTTTGGAGTCCAACTCATCACTCTGTAGTACTTGGTAGAGGAAATCGATGTACCTGGCAGCAAGTTTAAGGGTTTGTATTTTGCTTAGTTTGTCAGAGGGCAAAGTGGGAATAATTTTTCGCAAAGATGTAAATGCTTCGTTGAGTGATTGCGTCCTCTGTCGTTCGCGCACATTAGCCATGACTCGCTGCGTCTGTAGTTCTTCGAAAGACTGAGGACTGCTGCTGCTTGACTTTTTCCCTCTTTTCCCAGGGGTCGGGCTATCTGAATCCTCCCCATTTTTCCTGCTTGATCTCCTTTTCCTCCCACATCTTTTCGGTTGACTATCCAGTTCTCCCTCGCTGTTGCTTTGACTGTCCACTGGAGACACAGGGGAGCTCGACTCTTCCTCCATCATTTCCTCAGACATCGTCCTCCGTTAGATGACCAGCAGATGTTGTAATGCTCCTTTCATTAAGTTAACGGTTAAATCCAGTTGTATAGATTGCAGCCTTTGGAAACACCAATGTATCCATAGATGGGATCCCCGGACATGAACTGTTTTCTGATACTTGAGAAACTTACAGAGTTCTTATAGCCCTAGATGGCGTAAAGATTTTGGAGAGCGAGACGATTGGCCAAGAAAACGAATTACGTGAAACAAGGGGTGGGCACAGCCAAGGAACTACCCGAAACTCTCCCTTGCAGTCTGAAAACAAAGTTGCACACTGCATGGGAATATGGTGGGCCTGATCATTGCTTCGGAAAATGAATGGTACATAAAACATAAATACAGGTACAGGTTTATTTAGTTTATTCTTTTATAATCATACTTCTTTCTTTTCTTTTTGGTGAAGTTAAAGAATATTGACGAAGTACAAGAACGAAGAAACAATCATTGCAAATCCCTAGATTGAATGGTTGTTGAGAAATATTGAAAAGCAAAGCTCTCAATAAAACTGTGATTCGTTTTGGTGTAGGATCTATTTCCAAAGCATCCTTGCATCTATTCGAGCGCATTCAAGTGCTATTGTAGTAAACAAGTTACATGTTGTAATTCGTATTACATATTTATATACTTATTTTATTCATATTTGTCGGTGACGTCCATGTGACACTACATTATGCATTTTTACTCTAGTTCACAGATGACCAGATAGCCTTGATAAGGCTTAGCAATACCTAATGAGTAAGTCTGGAATGGCTTTAGTCAATGTCTGCTATAACCTTATTGATCAAACTAAATTAATATTACAGTATGCGTACAGTACTTTTTTATTTTTCAACAAACCTGAATGAGATGAAGCCTATATTCACTGAAGGACTGCAACATTTTACCCACAAGAGGGCATATCTTTAGTCAAACTTTGGCTATGTGTACATGTATCATGTTCTGAAGAAAATGTATGATATATGTTGTCTCATATATAAATATCTGTAGAGTGTGAACTCCTACCTTGGCAGTACATTTGTTTCACTTACTACAGGATGTGAGAGACACAATATCCATGTTGTTTGGTTTGGGATTACTTTGTTTAGATTTAAAATGTTGTGGTCCACAGGAGCAGCATCTGCAACAGGAAATACGGGGGCATCTGGGTCAGAGTTCACAACACCAGTATAACATTCATTGACTTCTCCGTGGAGGCCTTAGAGTAAACCATTGTTCTTGGAGAAACCTCTGCATAGCTACATCAATGATGGTTGTTCTAAGCATGACCTAGGCAATATGTTTGTCTGTTTCAGATAGATTGCAGGGTATTCAGTTCAGCCCTATCCAATCATAAACTATACCATCATTGTATGCTTGAATGAATTTTAAACTAGATTTACATTTTTATTGTTGTATGGCAAACAAACGAGTATGGCAAACAGGTTTCACCAGCAATATGTGATTAAGTAGCATTGCATGTGCAAGAAATCGTGGCAGTAGGCAGCTCAACAGACCTGCAGGTGATTTTACCTGGCGGGGCCTGGAGCACTGTCCATGGTGCTGAAGATGTAACAGTGGTAAACATGTTCCTTCAGATTTATGGTGGTGTATGACCAATTCCATCCACAAGTATCAACTCTGGACTATGACAAACATTTTTCTAATCTTACTACTTTCATTTTAGCTGTCCATACACAAACATGTGCTATATTAGCTAGACAAAATTATGGTATGGATATTGAATGTATAAAGTACAGTACACCAGTGTTTATGACGATAGTATATTTGGAGTTGCACAAATTACTATGTACTAGCATTATATTATATAACATAATTCAGAGTTAGACAGCATGTTATTAAAAGTTTAACCACTGCATGGAAATCATGCTGTCTTTCAAAGATTAGTTTAGATTCTAAAAACTTTATATGTAGGTCTGGGTTATTTTTTGGCAAATTGCCTTGTAGTGTTCCCCCTCACTGCAGCAGAAGTGACTCTGAGAAAACACAGCTGCTTCATGAGAATATGATGTCATCAGAGGACACAGAGACTCGACTGGTGTTGATTTTTAATAAAGACAAGACCGATGTAGAAAATGCTTCAAACACTGCGATGGGGTTGCAGGAAAAAAAACTTGAAAAATAGTTACTGTTATAAGTATTAGAATACCTTAAAAATAAGAATCATTTGCAATGTCTTATTGTACCACCACTGTCCCACATAAGTCAATAGATTGACAATTAATAGGAGCAATACATAATGAACAGAAAGTGATTAATTGTTCATTGAACATCTTCAAGATAAAGTAGAAATGTTGTCATTGTCTTTATAAACAAGCATCGAGTAGGAGTGAAGATAAGGTCTAGTGTGCAGTGATTCATGGAACTCAACAGTCAGGAGTGACCCCCAGAGCATCATTAACAGCCCCTCCCAGAGGTCACCTTAAGGCAGACAGAACTCCAACCCTCACTCACAAACGCTGAGCCAGAACCAGATCCACAGAGACGAGAATGTTTGCTTTATACGAGCCGTGGAAGGCAATGCTTCTCTATCAGCCTTCTCACATAGCGATTGAAATAACAAACTACACTTTCTCTATAGGTGGAACTTGCCAACGATTGACAGTGATATTCATGTTCACTCCATTAAGTTCACCACACAGAGTCAAGCGCCAGAGAGCAAAGATGGATCAGCTGCCTGGGCTGAGAAAAGTCATGAATGTGCCTTCTTTCTCCAACAAACAGTTAGGAGGATAAACTCAAATAAGGCTCAAAGACTAACAAGGTCAAGCACTTTCGTTGGATGACAACATTTTCCCTCTTGGATTCTAAAAATTACCTCAGTAGTCTTAAAATGTCACATTCCGAAGAGAAACACAGACATCATATCAGCCCTTTCTGATAGCAGCGGTCTAGAAGCCAAGAGAAAGGATATGGGGTGCAGATCAGGGAGGTGAGGATGAAAACAGCCTTTTATAACCTGTCTGGATGTGAGGGGCCAGAGCTCCTGGAGTCTGCTGTAAAAGAAAGCTTTTAAAAACAGGGCTTTGATGCTGGGGAGGCTAATCGTTGTTTTTGGTCTGTATTGCTTTAACAGAACCAAAGGAAACCTACTGGGAAAAAACACAACTACGTTCTTAGGGAGCCACTGCAAGAATCGACTTTGGCCGCATTTATTCAGAACTGAACCTGCAACTGCAACTGTAACTGCTTTACACCTAAATTAAAAGACTATATAAGTGCGGCCTCCTTATTTGGCTTGAAGTGTATGTGTACAGTTTCGGTTGCTATATTAAACTCTGGTTCATGCAATGTCTCTGTGGGATCTCAGACAGCTCTACCATACTCTTACACCTTATTGGCCACTGGGCACCAACAAACCTCTAGTATGTTTTTACAGCTTAGAAGTCAGAGGTGAGGTAGAGTCTGGGGAAGAGTTGGTATCCCCAAAGCACTATCTCCCCCTGAACACACACTTGACAAGCACACACACACACACACACACACACACACACACACACACACACACCACAAACACACCAGACTTTCTCACAAAGGGGTTTGGAAACTGGGTCTCCAGTCCATGTTTATTATTCCTGTTGGATTCTCCCCACTGAGACAATAGATTTCAAGCCTTTTGTCGAAAGCTTTATTTTAATGGTATGTTTTTTCTACTTAGAACAAGCATCAGTCCATCTATGAATTGTAAGCACAGAAAACTGTGTAACTGTTATTGTTACAAATGTTTGATCCAAACATGTTTTAAAGTTTATGAAAGCAGGTTTATGAAAATGTATTATTTTATATGATTTAAACAGTACACCTGCTTACATAGTTTTTGCAGCTGAAACATGTTTGCCAGTATTTTGGCTCTTCACTAGAGCGAGAGCTCAAACCTCTAGACTGCCTAACCATACCTCCTGCTACCCATAAACAACAATGCCACCCTTCTGACCACACTCATCCTCCCTAGCTACTGCTGGAGACCAAAGCACTGACCCTTGGAGGAAAAATATGTTCAGAGACATCTACTGTAGCTGGAGCACAGTAAGTGCTAGACTGGACTCTTTTTACAACAACAACAGAACAGGTGCTACAGTAACAGATGTTTTGAAATCCAACTAGTGCATTTAAACTGCAGCCATGTACAGATGTTGGCTATTTATAGAAAAATAGACATAAAAGACTCATAAAGTCATAAAAGGATATGTGTAAATTTTGTGTTCAAGGAAGGGACCATGAAAGAAAGAAATTATGTTCAACTCTCAGAGCTTGGATTGCTGTGGCTGGTGCTGGAACTCGAGGGACTCCACTAAAGAAAAGTGACTTTCTTTTTTACACTAGTCATCATTGTTGCAAACAAGAGAGGACATCTACTGTTGTCCCCTATGGTTCTTTCCACTCCAACCACAAGTGCCGTGATGACTCCCTCTGAAGTGCTGCTAATGGGAGCTGAGCGAGAGGAGCGGAGGTCACCCAGAGGGCTCCAGCTGCACCGGAGGATGAACGGCGGACGCGGGGATGATGGGCAGAGGTGTGGGGGCTGGAGTGTGAGGGCCAGGGGAGCACTCTGAACAGAGGAGGGTCCCCAAATCCCTGGCCAAGAACAACAGGAGGAGCAGGACGGATGCTCCTGCTGGTTCTCCGCCCCAGCACTCAGAGAGACACAGCAGTGTCTCAGCCCCTCACATCCCTGCACGGGGAGAGAGAGGAGGAGAAAGGAAAGATGATCAGAGAGGGGCCTACGCAATAGTCATGTATTGTGAGTTATGTGAGTCATTCCGCATTCTCTCTCTATCTGAGGCAGGTCAGGTGGCTTTCAGCCCAACAAGCGTATACTATGATAAATTCAAAGGGATTCAAAGAATTCTTGCCGGCAGTCAATCTTGGATTATGTGCGGCAGTGACACCCCTAGTTCTCCTCTGAAGTGCAGCTGTGTTCCCATCTCCCCCAGAATGCGGCTCACCTCGTCTCTTCCCAGTGTGTCAGTGAGAGGTGACCTGCTCCTCCCCAAGTCAAACCAATCTGTCAGGACACAATAGGCCACCTCTCCCACCATGTTGTTTTTGGAATGGCTATCCTTCAGCACGGCGTGCTCGCCAACTTGACTGACAGAAATGAGCCACCAAGACACACTCAGTGATTTACTTGGCCTAATCTCAATTGACACTCATTAACTAGGTTTCACATTGTGTTTTCAAGGCGCTGTTTGTTTGTGCACGTCGATGCGATGACCAGCGGGACCCGTCGAGTGATCTTGACCACCCAGCTGGGCTCGGCTCTCCAAGGTCTGACTCATATCACTGACGTGCACGGTAAGAAGCCAGCTTCTCAAAAATGAGCATTTCCAGGATGAATAGCAAAAACCAAACAGTACATGTACGTTTTACCATATACATCTCAGACCGTCAGACTGCGGCATTACTCTTTCTAGAATTGTATTGGTCTTGCAGAAAACAAACTGTCTTCAACTTGTTTTCTGAGTTGCTCATGGATCTCTATCCCATGACAGATAGGGAGCGGACGAGACTGACAGGACTGAGCACGAGCACATTTGCTTTGTTCAGACAGTTGAGGGCTGAATCTGTGAAACACATTACAAACTTTCTGTGGTAGAAGCAGGGACACCTGCAAGCCGTGGCCCTGTGGACCATCTGTTGGCCACTTACAAGGTCAAAGAAGGTAAGAAGAATGCAAAGATACCCTGGCTCACAGAAAGTACATTTCTTGGTCTGTGAGTTATTTCTGTTAATAATCAACATTTCTATAATAATAGTAATCTACTTAAAACAACAATCCAAATTTAAACCCTTTGAATGATATGACATGGGTATGGGAAAATGCATACTTATCCTAGCCCTTAAGAAGGGAACCTTCCAAATGATCTCCTTTTGCTTCCCCTCTCATCTCTCACTAGCTCACCTCCATATGTTTCTTAGATTAGAGAGGAACCGAGAGAGTCGCGGTTGCTACATCAGCACAACCTGTCAGCAATCAGCCTCTCTACACCACCCCCATTTGGTCACAGCGGCTGCAGCAGCACACCTGACAAAACCTCCCATGGCTATGGAATGAGATCTCATCAACAAAAATAGCCCCATCTTGTATCCAAGGGGATTGGGGGAGAGTCCAACCCATTAACCATTACTACTCCTCCAAACGTCGCCAAGATATCGACTGTTCTGAACTGAGTTGTGGATTGACTGCAATGGAAAATAGGGGTCTAGCTACTTGTGCGCTGTGACTTATTTCAGTCATCCTTATCACAGCACAGCCCATTGCAGCCAGTGAAGAGATTCTGTCTCATTGAGGGTGGCTGATGGAAAAAGCAAGAGTGAAAGAGCACAGTGAGGTGTCTAAAAAAACATAGTGATTACTCAGAGGTACTCCTTCAAACAGGTCGCCTCCAACCGTGAGTCAATTGGAAATTGAATGTTCCCGTTCCCAGTGGTGGTCTTGGGAAGCTACTCCAGACAGTGTTAAGTCAGAACACAGGCATGAAGCATGAGGAGTGAAATCTCTGAGTAAATGGACCGTTAACAGTTTTTATTTAGGAAAAAAACACTCAGTCCTGTTAAATAGATTGGGTCTCTAGTGATGTGCATGCTGAAGGAATAGCAGATTAACAAAGACAAGGTTGTGCCGTGAATGCTCAAAAAACAGCACACAGTGTTAAAAGGGGGAGTCAAGTGATTTACACGGAGGTGGTTTTAGGGATCACCGAGTACTGTATGTAGTAAATCCCTTACTTTCCAAAGCCTGGACTGGTGGTGCTCTTCAGGGAGCTTTGAATAGAATGGAGCAGACTATCCTGTGTATTGTCTGTGAGGGGTCCAATTCCATGGCAGTGGTTTCAACAATAATCTATTAACTGCTAACTAAACCACCAGAGTGATCGACGATGTGTGGCCTTAGAAACTGTAAACCTGTGTTTGTTTTGACTTTTCTAATTGTTGAACTTTCTCCGCTTTCACATCATCTGTCACCAAATTATTAGGGAGCACTCTGCAGAGAACAGGATGGGGTAGACAGACCAGCACTTTTACAGTGTTTATAAATCAACAGGTTAATAAATTGAAAGCTAAATGACTTTTTGCCCTGAGCATATATCATGGTAGGGAACCAAATGAAGCCCTACATACCCCAGAGGACAGAGGAATGCTTCTGTTCATAACAGTGATTTGTAGGAGGCTCTCAGGACTCTCAGTCGGCCTCAGAAATATAAGCTCCAATACAGACCAGTTACTCAAACTAACAAGCAATACTGCTTTTGCAGCCATTATTACATGCTTATGTATTTGTAGTTTTACCTGTATAAGTTCTGTCAGAAATAAAATAAAATAAAAGGGTTTCATTTGTTCATGTTTTCCTTCCTTTGCTTACAACTATTCACTTTACATACATATAGCAATGTGATCAACACATATAGCTTAGCAAAGCTATATTAAAATCCCTGTGATGACAAAATACAGTGTTGAATTAATATTTTTTAACAAAAATAAAGCACAAATAAATCTGTGAGCATCTATGAGGAGGAAGTTAATTATAGACAGAAAATGAAACACACATTACATTAGATGATGGACACTTTTCTAAATACTTATCTAAGTAATATTAAGACAGGTCTTGCATTTGAGTCGGGCGAGCAGTAGCTCAAAATGCATGGCACTCACAGCTAAGTCTTGCTTTAAATATCTAATATCATGTAATTAAAATTGAATAAATCTAATATCATATAATTTTTCTTCTGTTTAACAATGTTTTCAGATGTTCAGCTGCAGAGAGTTGGTGATAGTAAAGCATGAAACTAACAGGGCATTCAGCTTTCCAACAATGCAATTGCGCCATCTCCTGGATTGAAAGTGGTATGTTTCAAATCTCTGTGCAAATATACTTGAATTTACAGTTAGCAATAAAAGAAAAGGGAACAAATTCACGGCACTTCAACATGGTTCTGTCACTATTTTGGATCTATAGCTATGTAAAAATCTCTAAGAACTCCAAGATTTCTGAGAAAAGTATTTTTCTCAGTTTGACTGTAAGTGTGTTAATCTTAAAGGATTGTAACTTGAAGTGATACGTTTTTTAAGCCATCAATAAACTTACTTTAAGATTTAATTAAACTTATTTACTTAGAGGAATAATGTATCATTCGGACTAACATGATCAAGAGAAAAGATTGAATAAATAAAAAAAATTCTAGTGAGTACAGTTTAAAAGGATTTAGTGTATTTTTGTTTGAGAATATACCTGAAATAACACAATAATATTTGAGGATATTTTGTTCTATTAAGAAAAGCAATGACAATGTGTTACCTTAATGTTTACATATCAAATAAAAACAGGGAAGACAAGTGAATGCAGGTAATTAATTGTTAAGAACATTAGAGCAAAATCACAAAAAAAAAAAACATTAAGCATAAATCTATCAGGACATAATTATTTCACAGATACAGATATAAGAACAATCTCCAAATGTCTAAAAACAACAATGGAATGGAATAACAGACTGTGCTCTTTGCGGCAGTCACTTATTTGGGATGGGAGTCAGGAAACTGCATTTTAAAAAAATTTCTCCCAATGAAAAATAGAGTGGCAAGTGATTTATATGACAGACCTGTTGATATGTTCTTTGTTTGTGAGTTCTCACCCTGTCCAATGTCTCAATGAAGACTGGGATATCCAGGGAGAGGGTTTCACTTTACAGGAAATATGGGTTCTGCCTAGGACTCCCCTGGAAACTATCTGCATTCTCGCTTGCGAGACAAGCAGTTTGGAGAATACATTAATGTGCTTATAATCTAGGGAATGAATCTTTCTTCCATGGAACTAAAATCCATTGACGCAACTTGATATTGTCCATCAGAGAGTCCAAGACTTAAAATGTCAGTTTTGCTGTAGGTCACATAATATTCACACAAATGTTCCCTGTGCTGCATATTCCATAGGAATCTATAGACATGCCATACAATCGATTAGACATTGTGAGTGCTCTCTCTGGTGGAACCTTCGGATAGAGCGGGTCGTTTTTACGTAGTTATTGTACAATGTCTGCAGGGACAGCATTGTAAATGTACATAAACTCCCTGAACCAGAAAGACATATAACACATAGGATCGGGCATTAATAGTTATCTTGTATTTAATACCGTGTCTCCAAATAGGAGGACCAAACTGTTAAAATATGTTTCTTTATTCAGATTTTCACTTGAATAACGCTAACCCACTTGAGGTTTCTTTCATTGCATTGGTATTTAATTGAAAATACAATAAGGTATGAAGGTCAAATTACATTAACATTGTTTGAGGTTAAGAAAGTAATGCTACCTATGTACCAATGTAATTTCTAATAAATGTGATAACATGAACAAGTAATCTATTCCAGATTATCATAGTAGTCTTAAAGTTGCATAGCATTATTAGCAAGATTATGACATTTCAACAAATGATCTGCCTTCCAGAAATTCAAATAATCAATCTTCCTTCTCTAGCTTATTATTGATTTTAAGTAATGCAGGATGACCATGGGTATTAGCTGAAACAGCATACCATAAGCCACGTAGTCATAGCTATAGAAATATAAATATACTGTACATACGTATATAGCTGCATGCAACTCCCAGGATGCAAATACAACAGTATCTGCGAAACTTCAGAACCATTAAGGATTCACATCCATACATATTTTTAAGTCCCAGATGGTCAATGGCAATGTCTCCCTCTTCCCTAAGAAACTAATTTACAGTATAAGGATTGATCTTGTCATGATGGCGATGGAGAAGACTTTTCATTTAAGGAGATCTGGGGGAGGCTTGCTCTCTCAGCAAACTCCTAAAATTACATAGAAAACTTCAAGCTTCAGAAATATTCACCTGTCATAGCAAAATCTACCATAACGGTATGTGGTTACAAGACAGGTAAGAGACAAGACATTGGAAGGAATATAATCCAATATGAGTCAGTAAGTGAACCTATGCCAACATAAGGCACATTGACTCTGTGTTTCAGTTACTCACTCTAGGAAATATAACTGTAGTTCAAAACATTTTTGCAAAATTAAATATTGTCCATTAGTTCACAAATGTTCACACTGTTTAAGCTCAAATCAACAACGCACCTCAGAAATTATTTCGTATTCCATTATAAAATCTGTCCTACAATTTTTAAATGCTAAATTGAAAATACTAAATTGTGAATACTAGAGTAAAGCTAGACCTCTGCATTCATGATACAGTGTGGTCTCTCCTTCTCACTCATATCCTGGGAGTGGTGCAGAGAGACTTCTCTTTGCAGGAACATCCTGTGCTGCTCGCTGCTGGCCAGTCGACAGGTGAGCCAGGTGAAAATGGTGCAGACTCCGATGCCCATGCAAGCCAGAACCATGATTGCCAGGTGAAGAGAGGGAAGAGCATCAGTGCCTTTAGCCACCGCTCGCACAAATTGGAGACTGAGGATCCCACTGACAAGCCCACAGATGCAACAGGCTGAGAAGAGGATCATCTAAGAGTAATGACAGACAAAATGACAGTGAAGCATGATGATAGGTGAACAACTTCAACACAACTTTTCTCTTAAGGTAAACAATTTAAATATTTCTTTGTTAGAATAAAAGGAATTATATAGGCTTATTTATACTCACAACTAACCCCGACCTCTTCTTTGCACATACAACTCCACATACTCCACAGACTAAAAACTGTAATACAAAATAACAAATAATAATAATCAGCTTTCAATTCAAACGTAAAAAGTGTTAAAACCGCCGTCTAATTGAAGTATACTAAAAGAAAGTAAAACAATATTACATACACACACTCCACTCCATATTGGGGAGCCATCCCCCACCTGCGTCTTGTTTGCCGTTCTGACTCGGATCATGCCAACTACACCGAGCAAGATGCTGGATGCCCCAAGCCCCATCTCCAAAACCGAGAGTGCGACCAAACTGCAGAGGATTCTCCGACTGGTGCACATTCTTTCGTCATTTCCACGCAGGTGACTTATGAATATGTCGTGGTTCTTTGTATATTATTTCGTTCCAAATTTACGGAATACCATAACATATTTTGCAAGACAGAAGGTGATGCTCCCATGGGTTACTCGCATAAAAGAACAATCTTTAAAAAAATAAGTATTTGTTGTTTCTACAGCTAGGCCCAACATAGTGAGTTGGAGACGTTTCTTCAACTGATAATCTTTCTTATGTTAAAATCGGGATGCTCCATTAAATATATCAGAGCAGAAATTTAGAATAGGGAGGGCTGCTTCATGTATCACGTGACATATTTGACCTCCAATGGCTTTTATGTACAATTTGAGTAGTAATGCTACTCGCTATGTTTAACGTGTTCTGTTTTGGGAAAATGTGTTAAACATGTGTTCTGTTTTGGGAAAATTTGTTAAACATGTATTCAAAAAACCAAAAGACAATGCTACATAGTGGAAACTTTTGGTAAACAAAGATTTTATATTACTGCAATGTTCCTGTTGCAAACATTTTTCTACCTGAAAATTATTATTTATTGGAATTATTTTCTAACTATAGTAACTTTTATTGATAAAGCAACATTATATTTTACTGTATTGTTATGTAATTTTATTCAAATTCAGTCATTCACTGCTAATCCAATATAATAGGCAATCTTAATTTGATGGTGTGGGTGACTATTTTTAACAACATTACATAATCTTGTATAAAGGCATAGATGTTCACACAGATACACTGTTATCTGAATGAGCTAGCACTTCATGTTAAACCATGGTCATAATTCATTTGACACTAATGCGTTTGCATCACTGGTTCTGGTAAAGGGTACTGCAAAGGCACTGCCCATTCTTTTTCTTTCTTGCCTTGGGCACTTTTCATTGTCTATCTGGTTTTGCTATGATAGGTCAAGTCCTTCAGCTTAAACCAAATGTTAGTTTTTTTTATCAATGGGCTAAACTAAAGGAAGATATCCCAGAAATGTTCAGCACAATGCACTTTCACACAGTCACACAGCTCCTGGACAGTGAACTCCTGCTTTTTGCAATGCTTTGCCTTCCAGTTGACAAATGTTTGTTACAAGGAGCCATACAACTTCAGAAGTTGTATGATCTGTTGTGACACAGAGGTGATCCTCTTTTTTGACTATTCAATGTACATAGTATAAATTTACCGACGTATGCAAGATCATGCTATTTTGAAAGATCAGATCATTGTGCTCAGTTGAAGTCTTGGTATATGTAAGGAGACCATTTAGATAACCTTGAAATAATGCCTTGTACCCACATCCATTTTACGTTTGTTTTTCTTACAGTGGGAGAGTTGTGCGGTTTATAAACACATTAAAATGTTTCTTAAAATCTGCTTTAGAAGTCGTATTAATTTATCGGACCAGAATTGTCCATATACTCTACACATTGTTATTATGAGCAGTTTAATCTATGACTAATATGTTTATATTATGAGCAGTTTAATCTATGATTACCTTGGATGTTACTGTTGCTCATATTGTTTGAGCAAATAAAGTGTGCCGCACATATTTAAATCATGCTATATCAAATAAATCTGACATTGGCTTCAAATAATTGAGCCTTGAATGAAGTTGTATCTCACTGAGAATGACAGTGAATTTAGGATGTGACTTTTCACAATGTTCTCCAATCACACAAGAAGCCTGCTGAAATGTGTCTGCCGTTGTGTCTGCCATTTTGCATATCACTCACTGTAATGTGGAATGAGCAACAGTGAGCTTACTGTTGTTAGCAACATTGTATTAGCGACCCTTTTTTGCTGACCTGGTGACTGACATAGCATGACCAATGAGTGATATGATTTTGAAAGTAAATGATAATTGGAAAATAAATTAAACATATTGTCAAAATTTAAAGCAATTAAGTTTCAGGGAAGTACTGTTATACTATACAATGGCAAAGCTGAATACATTTGGATGCCAATTTATAATGTTTGGATGTCTGGGCCTATAGACCAATCACATGTGACAGTTCTCTCTGGCTTGTCACACCAGGCAACACACTTTGGATGATGATTGAGCTCCAGCAGTAAACTCGGGTCATGTTCTCCGTTTCTTATTTATAATTTTAAAACATTTGACAAAAGAAGACCACAACTATTTAGCAAATTATGAGCTAAATTATCATCCCAGCTATGTTTATTGATGTCTTCTGAATTGCGTATTCACCCATGTTAGAGAACACAGTGACTCTCTTTGTCTTGTACATGTCTTAGTAAATTACTCCTAATTA
Organism: Galaxias brevipinnis; assembly: GCA_036023535.2. Classification (NCBI taxonomy): domain Eukaryota; kingdom Metazoa; phylum Chordata; class Actinopteri; order Galaxiiformes; family Galaxiidae; genus Galaxias; species Galaxias brevipinnis. The sequence goes on along the minus strand of JAVQIZ010236577.1, from coordinate 9,118 downwards.
ATGTGAAGGCTTGGATGAGAATGCTGTGTTGTTCAACAAACCAGTGGAAAGAGAATGTCAATGTCTGTCTCACCAGCTTGGGAGCAATCCATTGGTTTTACTTTGTTGTTCTGCTGTTGTTTCATTTACTGGAACCTACCTCATTATGGAAAGTGCTGTGAAGCTAATGCAAACTTAAACTATGTCCTAATATTAATATATTTCTGAAGTTATCTGTGCTGTCTGAATGGATTTTTGGGTGTGTGGTTTGTTGCTAATTATCCTAATAAACGCCATCTAGATGTTTTCTCATTGATCTGAATTCTGCATTAAAGGTGAGAGGACTTAGCTAGAGATAAAGAGACAGGACAATACAAATGCTGCTCATTTCCTTTACAGCTAAGCTAAATGTTTGGACTGTGGATTGCTCTGTATCCTCACACTGGTCTTTTCAGATAAATCCTTGTGCTACTACCATTGCATGCAGGTTCAGCGCAGGCTAACATTGAACGCTCAATTAATTCCAGAGTTTTATCCATCAATCAGATAAAATGTTTTGCTCACTGAGCAGACTCTCTCTGGATAATCTGGCTCAGTTCGCTAATTGCTTTTCAGTTTGTGCCACTCTGATATCTACGCATGGCTAAGAAGTTACAGAGGCTGTAGGACGTTAGAAAATATCACTGGCTTTGTGGAAATCTTAAATATGAATAGCACATTTGTTGCCGTGCTCAAACAGTATATTATTGAGTCATTATAAATGAGTCTCAGATGCCCCAACATTTCATAATGTTTTATCACAAATACAGTGTAGCTATTGACTATACAGAAAATAATTAAAAGTTCACTTCCCAAAATAACCATCTCACCCACTCAATATGCAAGAGTATTCATCAGAAGATGTTTTGTGAATTTAACTGAATCAATACAAAAATACACAAATATTATGTGGCAACGACAATACTAAAGTCTAACTTGAAACTAGCTTTAACAAACAGAAGCAAGATAGTGAAATGTAGTCCCATAGGGAATGTCAATAGAAAACCTACTGCTAAAGCAATCATGTAGGAGGGCCTGAATCCAGAATGCCAACATTGGCAGTGGTTAACAAGGTTACTATCACTTTTTCACTGAAAATGCTTTATTCATGTAAACCTTATATAACTATTTCTAATTGTATATTAACTGATATGTGAAATAATTTCTGTGGAAAAAATTTATTCTACTTACATATCCACAATTTCAAGACCCATTGCTCTTTTTCTAAGCTACAGCAACATTCGTTTTTTTTTTATGAATCTGTTGCAATTATTCAACTTCGCAACATTTCTGTGTAATGCATGTACAAATCATGTGGAATAATATACATCTATGCAAAAGTGAATATACATATTTCACTATATTTATTCAACCTTCACACACTCGCTTACCATTTAGGTAATCTGGTGAGAAAGTTTAACTTCTTAAATCAACATATAGACAACACTGTGTAATGCACATTGTATTACAGAATTACATGAAGGCACTGGCATGGAATGACTGAACATTAAACACTTGAGGTTTACATTTGGCAGGTACAAACATACACTACAACAATCATGTAACAAGCAATGGCAGAGTAACAACAATGATATGCTCATCTTCTTGCCGCTCTTAAAATCACATAATATTTTAGGGACAGTAGACCATGCATCTGCAAAAAATGAAAAAAATGTGGCACAGTAATTAAACATCCAAGTATAATGACAGAAACTGTATACATTATCAATCTATTTGAAAAATATTGTGTACAAACTGTGCAGCAGTGTGTTATTGGTCGTTTTGCTATTTATCTTCATCATATTTCAGGCATGAGATTTTCATCGATTTAATTTTACCCGGGAGAGTCTAACGATATACATGTAGTGCAAGTACAGGAACAGCAAACAGTGTACAGACTTGAAAAATTGCAAAACATCTTCACTATAAAAACAAACTGTTTATAACAATACAAATATGGGCTGCCACACTATTCATTTCCCTAAAATATTGATTCTGAAGTGTAACATTTAAACTGTAACAATGTATCATGCAAGTGTGTAGCAGTCGTTTGAAAGGCCCCTGACAAGACTAAGGTTTAGAGAAAGCAGAGGCTCTGAGGATCTCCATACAGTTTACAGAAATAAGGACTCCTGTAAGCGGTCTCCACTGTCTGGTGACTGGGCTCTTCATCTTGTCCAGAGCTAGGTGGAGGTCCTGAATCATGTCCCTGTAGGCGTCTCCGTAACGCACACTCCAGGCATCCAAGAAGTCATAGGCTGGTTTCCACATGGACTATAACACAGAGGAGGGGAGTAAGCATAAGTAAATCTATATTTGCATCATATTTAAATCTCTATCATTGTTGATACAATATCCTGGGAGCTCACAATTGCAATGATGTACTATAAGCATTCTATAGTGAAAAGCGCAGAATATGTATATATGCTTTGTTATATATTAGCTACAAAATATGTAAAAAGACAAACCTGAACACTGACTTCCCCATTCTTCCCTTGGTGCGGTGCTTCATAGCCAGCAACCTGAGCACTGGACAGTTTCCCAATACGCTCAGCCAGTTCCCGCCATCGAATACCCAGCTCCACAGCTGTAGACAGTATAACTATGTTCTGTATCAGATGTGCAACCAGGCCCTGAGAATCAATCTTCAATAAACCCTGCAATTAGGAAGATACAAATTTATGTTAGTCTAAATATGGTGGGCACATGAAGACAAAGGTAGAAATTAAAGGACACCTTCGTAAAAGTTACCTCTCGACAATAAAATAAAACATGATGGCCTTTATTGATACTTACGACCATAAGCTCATGTTGGAACTTTTTTCTGCTCTTCTCAGCATGGCAATCTTCCTTAAGCTTCTCCAGCACACAGGCCACCTTGTCACCGTCGGTTTCAGCATGTCTCCTTACGATGGTGTTGAAAGACATGTTTGAGTACCCCAGGGCATCAGCAAAACCCCTCCAACAAGAAATGTGTTCAGTGACCAGAGTCTGGATAGTGGAGTACATATAGGTCAACTTCTTAAAGGGCAGCGTCATGTTCTCCAACAGTACCTCTGTAGTAAGACTGATGCCTGTGAAGTCAATTACTTGATCTCTTGTAATGAGCTTGACATTTTTGCAGTGTATCAAGCCTGTACTGCCTCTGAGAAATCCAATGTACCACTCCTTTACTTTGGACTGACCGACTGACCTCACCGTCTCCCTGGAGAGGAGAGCCACTGTGTCCCCTTTGAAGTACTCCAGGAGATACTCTACTCGCGGCTGCCTAAGCACTGACTTCAGCGCCACTCCGTACCACTGCATGTTCACTGGCCGGTCCTGAAATTTGGGAAAGTCAGGAACGGCCTCTTCAGGAATAGACAGGGATCTTGGCATCACCTGATGCTTGGTCAGCCGTCTGGGGCCTCGCTTTTCTGAGCAAATAGGTGCAGCTGCTGGAGAAGTGACCTGGAACTCCGTTAATGAGACGTTGTTTGATTGTCTCACTTGTAAGTCAATTTTGAAACGAGTCATGTCCCCATTTGCCCTGTGAGACAGTTCAAGCGGTAGGTGAACTACTTTTCCCAGTTTGAGTAGACTTTGTCTCACGTCTTTCTTTTTGTCATCGGCTTTGATTTCGAACTCGGAATCTATGACGCTAGTCGCAATGTGCAGGTCATTCATTCTGTCTGGTTTAAACATATGCTTCCCCCAGAGCTGCAGCACAAGCGGTGGCAGGTTCCTGCTGCCTCGGTGGATATCTGAGAAGGGCAGCTGGAGCGGAATGTTGTCGTGGCAGGACACTACTACAATCACTTTGAAAGATGGATGAATGAATCGTGGACCGTAGACTGCCAAAGTAACATGCTTGTCCAAGTAATCCCATACTGAAGTAGCAGGGGCCTGGATGACAGAGGCCTCTGCTGCTACGATGACATAGAAATGTGGCTTCAAGTCCTGCAGTTTCATCTGCATGATGTTCTTGTAAATGTAACAGTCCTTTATTTTTTCATAAGGTCCCTCTCTTTTGATTGACACTAGTCCTACTAATGTAGTCATGACCTGACTTAACGGGTCCTTCTTGACCTCTCCAGCCATTTTCATTTCCAGTGAAATACATTCCTTTGTGTTAAGATTACTAAGACTCACTTCCAGAAGGGGACTCATGGTTGTCATGTAGTTATTGTTAAGCCCATGCGGAGGGTCTATGATGGCTTTCAGAGCAATTTCCTGAACCTCACCAAGCGGAACATGGCCTTCTGGGATATGGACACTGATGTCTGAGTCCGGTAACTGTAGTGACCCTCCATTTGAACCTACTTTGCAGACAGTCTGAGAGTCAGTGGCTTGGGTCTGAGCCCATCCGGGGCTCTGGCTCATCAGGCCCAGGTCCAGGCATGACCTTGTCAACTGCCTGTGGCTGAGCCAGGCCATTTTATAAGCTTCTCTGTCATTCTTCAGCCATTCAAAATCTGGATTTAAAAAGGATTCAGTTGATTGAAGGCTGTAGTCCCTTTTCAGGCCCTTTCTGTCGAGGTCATGGAGAATGTCAGAGGCACTCCTCCATCTTCCAGATCTGTTGGTGACCTTCTGCTTGGACTCCAAAAAGCTGTCATGACATGTTTCATCTGAAGATGAGCTTAGAGCATCATCACTATGTGTGACAAACAGATTTGAAGAATCATCTTGCTTAATTGATAGGTTGTCACTGCTTTCAATTGCATTCGTGTGGACAATGTCATCCAAAAAAGGATTGGATTTAGACAACTTGTTCCAGAATGGATTATTTGTTTGACTTGAATGCTTGACTTCTGGCTGTAAAACAGGCCACTCTGAATGCGTTGTAAGATCATCCCAAACATAGCTGCCTGTGAAAGTAGAGAAAAACATAGGAAAAACTACTAATACTCCTCACAAATTGCGCTATTCAATAGCCTATTAACATCCTAATTTCATAACATCATAGGCAATGCACATATTTTAAATGTGGACTTTTACCATTCAAGTTGTTGTCTAGCGTCCCATTTTCATCCACACTAATAAGCGTTCCCTCTGACTTGCTCCGAATGAGACTCCCAACTCTACGAAAGGACTTGGCTCTTCCAGCTGCCATTTTTACATCTGTAAAAATGCAGTTATAGGCTGGACACAGTTATTCTTATACCTTAAAAAATAGGGCTTTATATACTCAGAATACATAGGCTGAGGCACATGGCATAGACATATACAACTGACAGCACAATTGTGTAAGTTATATATGACGAGACATTTGTCCATGAATGCTCAGGACTACTCCAGGGAGAAATTCACAGAAATATAGATAGAATAACAATAGGTTAATCTCCAAACCACTATTACACTACTGAATAGCGTTCACAGGCAGCTGAGAGTGCATCATACACCACTCTGAACTAACTCCTCAGTAACTTGTTAGTGTAAAAAGGACACTACCCATTCATGTCGCAGTGAGTCAGTCATTAAAAATGGGGTTTCTTACACCAGTGCACAAAAACAGGTCGGTCCTGTCTAGGACTGTACAATAACTTGCCTCTCATTGCTCCCTCCCCTATGACTTTTTGTGTATATATGGCACTCCTGTTTATTTTTTACTGGATTTATGTCGCATAGTTTTATAGTATAGTTTTAATATAGTAGGTGCACCTGTTTGAGCCCGACAAGGCTTGCGATATTTACTTCTACATGTAAAGAATGTAGGCCGATTTGCTAATTGTACAAATGGACCCAATGCACAAAATTGTATGAGCCAACATTTTCATTGTAACCGAATGAATAAAAAGTTATTTCTGTGAAAAATAGTGACTCATTTAAAAAAAACAAAGCACCAAACATAGTGATTCCTGCCCAAAAAACACCCCATCTGATGCTTTAAGTGGACAATTTAACAATAGAACAACTTAAGTGTATTAATGACCGAATTCTGACAACGTTTTTTAAATACACTTTATAGACTACGATTATCGTTCATTGGTAATTAAAATGAAAGCAGAATTTCACTTACCATGTTTCGCAAGACACCTTGTGGGACTTTAAAAGCATTACCCCAATACAGTCAGTTGATAATACAGTCAGTTGTTTCAAAACATAGACTACGCCATCATTAATACAAACTTTTTTTTTTTTAAACGATAGTCAATAACGCTAAACAGCAACACATTACAACTGTTCCCTCTGGTTTACAACAAAAGGAGCCTGGGACAGGTAGTTTCATTTAACTAGAGCAGCCCATACTATGCTTAGAAAGATTTAACTTTTGGTCCGGTAACTACAACACCCACAATGCTGTTCTTTATTTACGCATCGACAAAGTTGCAACACCTGAAACTGGAACTCGAAGGGTAGTTTCGATGTGAGAGGTTTACTTACTGTGGTTTAAGACTAGCACACTGCGTTGAGTAATAGCCTACAAATAAAGCAAACAAAATTGCGGCTATGATGATTCCTTCATTAATAGACGTAGGCTAGATCTTTCAACCCATTGACAAAGTGGTTACGTGTTAGTTTGATATCCTATAGAAACCTGCATTTGCATATAGTTTTTACCCTAACTTCCTAAAATATAACTGGCCTACCAGTTATTTTACGACATTACATACATTTAATACATTTTTGGCATTGCAATTGAATCCCAAATTATACAGCATATCCTACAAGTGTAATAACAATTTAGAGATATTCTCTAACAATTGGAACATCAATATTTTTTTTACATTTCGAGTAAAAGACTTGCAACATTCAACTTTGTTGTTTAATAGCCTACATTTGAGCTGAGCTTGAATAGTTTTTTAGACTTTGTGGCAAACATTGTGTGTTAACCTTGGGCTGTGAAATCAGCTGGTGTTTGAAGAATGCAAGTAAGCGGTTTTTCGGGGATTATGCATTAATATGCTTCTGCTACTGTAAGAAGACGCTCAAGCTCAAGATAGAGACAATAGGAATCATGTAATATACTATTATGCATGAAACATTTTGATAATGATGTAGGCGCGTAATGCCACTACAAATATAATTGGTCCTGTCTTATGTCTAATGTTCATGCTTGTTCTATAAGTAAAAGAGATAAATGTCAAATTTAAGCAATCTAAGTCTGCTCCCTGGTGGTGAAATTAGTAAATTGTACCGATTAATTATATGCTAATATTACAGTAATACATAGTTTAATGCATGCTATTTTCCCTATGCTGAGCATTTGTATTGTTAATATTCTGAAGTGACGAATACAACGCAGAAATAACATGACATCTTCACGAAAATACACATGGGTTTCACACGCACATTAGATAACAAACCTCAAATATGTTAAGGGACACACTTATGGCCACACTGTAAAAAAAAAAATCCCTTAACAAAGTCAAATGTCTGGCAGCAACGGCTGAATCAAACTCAGAACCAGCAAAGGCTCTCCGCTTGGCTGAAAATGGCAGTAGTTAAAAACAATTCAGGAAGGGCCCCTGATGAGCAATAGAGAGTTATTTCCTCAACTCGTTTGACATTGGATACAATGTTTAAAATACAACATTGGTATTTGATGAAAAACATAAAAAAAGATTGAAAAAGGGTGAACTATCGCTTTAATGTAGATTGTACTTAAATAGTTAGCCTACAAGGAGCACAGTTGCTAATTAAACAAATAAAACAAATCAGTATCATGTTATAACATGAAAAGTTGTTTTTCATGTTATAACATGATATTTTCATGTTATAACCTGATAACTTATTGTTTTTGAGGCAGTTTATCTCGGAGATTATTTTAGTGACCCCTATACCGTTTGCTTGGTGTAATTATTTTCCCTATCATCGCAAAGAAGACATGCAGAATGCTTGTGGTCACTGCATATCCCTAGCACGATCAACGACTATACTCCATGTATGGGTGTCTCTTCCTGATTTAGTGATTGACTTCCTTGTGCCATGAAGCAATTCGTCGCAGTTTCGTGGGAGATCGTGCAGCTGAGAAACTGTGGGAGATGGGAGATCTTGTCAGAAAAAATTTGTGTTACATATTGAGACTTCAAAATATTGATCTGAACCCTACTTTTAAAACGTTTCAAGTTATGACGTTATTACTTGTATAAGGTGAAATGTTTTGCGCTATTATGTGATAACTATGGTTATCTATAGCTGAACCTCGGACTTCTCTTTTTAATCTTACCTTAGAATGTAATGAAATTCCAAGAATCTGGAAGATAGCGTGTCCTTTCCTTATTAAAAAGGATGTGATCCAACGCTTCTAAATAATTATAGGCCAATCTCAAAATAATCCGGCCAAATTACTTGAGTCTCTTGTCAATGAGTAATTTAAGGTGTTATTTTACTCAAATGCCATTTTATTAGAATACCAATCCGGTTTAAGGAAACAGTACTGTTACTGCTGCCGTGAAGGTTGTAAACTACATAATGCACTACATGAAAAGCAACATTGTGTTTCTCTTTTCATTGATACAATTTGATACAGTTGATCACAACATTTTGAAACAAATATTGGCCTTTCCACTCAAGCAGTTGGTTGGTTTGTAAACTATCTCTCTGATCGAACTCAGTGTACACAACTAAATGGCTGATCTTCAGATGCGTGGTCTGTTGTGGTGTCCCTCAAGGTTCAGTACTTGGTCAACCTTTGTTTACCATTTGTATCTGGCTCAAGTGCTCAAGTGTTGAAAATGCAAATCTTAATTTTTATGCAGAGGATACTGTGATTTACTGTTGTGCTGCTACCCTGGATAAGGTTTCTAAATACTTGCAATGTGCTTTTAATGTTGTTCAATCTAATATCTGTTCACTAAAACCTTTTCTGAATGCCGACAAAACCAAATTGATGCTGTTCATGTCACCAGCTTAATGTGATAAGCTATGGTTAGAACAAGGTTCTAAGATCCCGGGCAACACCAACACAACAACACCAGTCAGAGGTAAGTATAAAAATATACAATTTATTTAAACAAGCCACTACACATAACCTATATAAAAATAGTCCTCACGCCTAGTCCGTTATTAGTCTTTAAAATGTAATCATTTAAAACCCTTCAGGAAACTGGGTTGTGATTACGGTAATCCGGTTGGTCCAAGCAAATCCTTGTGAATCCGTCCCGGGATTTTGTGA
>JAVQIZ010236563.1:0-14135 GCA_036023535.2 Galaxias brevipinnis | reverse complement strand
CACACACACACACACACACACACAAATGCACAAAGGCTTTGTTGCAGGTGCAGTGAAAATCTGTTCTATTGCTTTAACTGTTGCTAGGGGGGAACAGAGGGCACATTAACTCCCCGTGCAGCTCCCCCACCCATCCATTCTGCTTTCATCAAACAAAATCTTCCGATTTCTTCCACTGTGTCCGACAGCAAGGCTTTTGGTTCAGACCCAATTTAGCTCTATCTCTCCTCCACATGAGTCCCTAAACCAGCGACCAAAGAGACTACAGTTGCGTTCCCCCCATGTTGCCGATTGATTATACAAACAGCTATACTGCAAGGGTGAAATTCAGCTGTCACTTTACACGGGCATTGGATGAAGCCGTCTACCAGCTACATAGACAGACAGAACATAAGGCATTTTAATAATAAAACATTTTTTTGTTTGCTACAAGAGCTATTGAGCATCCCAAATTCCAAAAGTGTTGTTATTTACTAAGATCTGATGCTGCTACCTTTTATAGCTACAAAGTCATGTGCAAATTATTTAAGCAAATCATTTGACTTGGGAGTTACAAGTGTGTCTAGGTCTTTCTTCTTAATATGCCCATTGACCTACTAAGCCTCTTTACAAGTGTTTGACTGCCCAGTGCTTCAACAGCTCGCTTGTTTGTACCTGCAGTGTCGCTCTACTCGTCCACCCAGCAGGACTCTCTGTAATCCCATATCAGCCTTTCAGAGATCAAAGGGCCACAGTGATTCTTATCTTGCATCCCTCTCCCCTCTGAACACAGCCTCCCTCCCAGTACAGCATTGACCTGAACTGCGTATGCAGCTACTGATGGCACTTTGGCCTGTCCCCGTTCTCATAATTTTGCCAGCGGTAATAAGACAGTCAGCCTTAGGATAGAGGGAGGATTCTAGAGTCTGCGTCCTGACCCTGCTCAGCCACATAGCTTAACTCAGAGGTTATCTGTGCTACATTTTGAGGGTAGTATTATGTTAACACAAGCCCTGTCAGGGCAAAGTTTAGCATTTGTTTGTTGTCGTTATTTTCTTTAATTTTGTCAGTCCCCTAATTTAATTAGAATCAGCCATGTTATTACTCGTCTCTAAATGTCAGTACAAATCTGGTAATATTAATACTATGGTTCTTTATCATTTGAAGTTCCAGAAAACAGTTCCACGACCTAGTTATTTCCTCACTAAAACATGTACCTTTTATATTGGAATTTCAAGCTTTTCTCAGTGCGCAGACAAATCAGACACTGGTCCAAAGTCACGACCCAGCCCTGACCTGGACGAAGGAAATGGTCACGCTGCTTGAGATAAAGCAGGTTGTGGAGAGAGTCTGAAGGGGCTGGGCGCACGACCTTTAACAATAGGCCGTGCTCTCAGACCGTGGGTCACACAAAGACCAGGGCGGCCCCTCCTCTCTGCTCACACATTGCAATAGAGCTGGCATTTCACACTGGGCTGTGAACAGCCATTCAATCAAACTACTGTTTAACCTGACCTCAGGTCTACACGGAAATCTAGATGAGTCTGGTGGAACGTATTTAAGAAGATGATGTCATCAACCCAGTCAAACACTCATTGCATCTTTTCTTTATTTTGTCATTTGCTGTGTGCCTAGTAGAGATTGCATATTAGATTTTATTCAATTAGCTAGCCACAACTTCTTTTAATTGTTCTTCATATATTAGCACTTAACTGGACACGCTCTTACAAAACGTAGCTAGAGATGATCGTGATAGTCCAGTTGTTCCCAAGAGACAGAGAGAGACACAACCAGTCCCTTCGTCTGGTCAACCGCCCTCTGGCCAGTGCTGAGGAGGGATCTCAAGACCAAGACCCTCCTCTCAACGGGCTGTTCCTCCCCTCTACCTGTCTACAGCATGGAACAAGGTGTGGGGGTTGCATATCAAACAGTACCAAGCCTTTGATGTTGACAGCAATGCAAACACTGATTTGACCTGAGTCGTAACAGCTTATTTGTTCCCTTTAGTCATTCATGTCCTCTTTGTTGAAGGTTCAAAGGCCACAGCAACATGGGCCAGTGGTACAGTAGCCATGGAGGCTCTGAGAGGGCTCTGACCTGGATTGAGGGTCTGGGGGGAAGGCCATCTGGCTTCCTGTTCCTTTAGATTTGATATTGATTTATTGGCTGTACATGAAGAGATAGGGGGACACCAGCTGCCAGGAGCCTAGAGCTGTTAGCTCTCCCTAGCATCTTCTTGGACAATGGGCTGCCCCTAAATCTACACAATGGGAGACACAGTATTGCATCACAGCATTTTAGTGAATAGAAATACCAAACATACAAGTTCGTACAGAAAACATTTAAAATAAATATCCTATACAGTGTTAATACACATCAGAAATAAATAAAGAAGTTCATTATGATAAATAATCAACACTTAATAAATTTTCAAGGTTTACACATGCAGAAAAATATAACCGTGTACCAAACTTTGTATAGAATTAATCATCAATAATGAAGACGAAATTTGTATAAATCAATATGCAAAATCCCACTGGTCACTCTCCACAGTCACCTGTAAGCATTCATATTCATTCATGACCATCCCATTACAGAAACCATTAAATCAAAAACATGATCTTAGAGTATGACAATTCACCCTTTCCTGTGAAGTGGGCCAGAGAGTGTGACTGGGTGGCCGGGACCTTCTGTCTGGAGGTGTCGGCACAGTGCCACAGTAACTGAGCCTATTCCTCATCTCTCGCCATTTCATCCCCCACCCAACACACACAAACCCACACAAAACCTCTCACACACCGGCATGTGATGTGGCAGTCCCAGATAATGAGGTGAGAATTTTATGGCAACAGTCTGTGAGGCTGGCTCCAGTCTGTTTGGGACCTTAGTCTCCTTGCAACATTGCTGGTCACAAGTGCCCTCTACTGGAACTACTTCAGGACTATACTTCAAAGAAATAGATCAAGGGTTGATTTGCGCATGACATGCAGGGCATGACAATGACTTGACCAGCCTTTCCCTGCTGCTATATCCCAGTCCCTGAGACACAGAGACCCCAGTGGATAAAGACATGTAGCAGTTCCCACGGCACTCTGTGGAAGACACACTCATTCAAGTAGAAGGTTTGGCTGGCAGGAAACTATGCATACAGGAAAAAGGCAGTGCTCTATCCGTATTCTTTACAAAGGTTGAAGGCAATGTGAGGGGTAAAGGAAGGGCACCAGATGACACTAAGGGGACCCTGCAGACAAAGTGGCAACAGATACTAGATGTCTTGTTAGATCGCTCAGGCACTAATTGATAAGATGCAGCACACAAGCACACTTCACACCACTTATCTTATAAGAAAGCTGTCCCATTATCTTGTAGTAGGAACCACATGCATGTGACACAGAGATCAAAAGGGGATTTCCATTGCACTTTCAAAGGAAGCACTGAGACTTTTATTGAGCTTGGGACAAGGCACAATTCTCTTTTCTGACCTGAAATACTAAATAAAGAAGACTAAGGAAGAGTAAGGAGTATGTTCTATAAGCTTGTGGGCCATTCAATCAAGGAGTTTTGCGTGTTTTTTTTTGATGAAGCATTCTAACTTTAGTATACTGTTTTGAAATTAACCCATTTGAAAACACAAATACTTAATAATTGTCTCCAAATGTCTTAAAGAATGATGTAAACAATGAAATACATATTACAATGGGTCCCAATGTCGGTGTAGCAATTATTTCTACTAAACTTAGTACTGTCTATCAAGAGCCGTGATTTAAGTTTGTGACAAGCTCAACCGAGTCATTCACCCACCATGGTCCTCCCCCGATAAGCAGCCAGAGCTGTGGGTTGGGGGGGGGTTCTTTTGAACAGGTTGTCATTTCCTCTGGAGGGGTCTGTTATTCCAGTAGCTTTTGTGAATGAACCAAGTGGCCCAGCCACAGACAGGAGGTGGGATCTTCGCAAGCAGCCGAGGTTGTCAGCCCAGCAGGGTATTGAGGCGTTCCTGGCAGGCAGACACAGGCCGAAAACAAACATTGACAGCAAGAGGAAGACGTCCACGGAGCCTTGACTTATTGCTATGATTGCACTATGACTGACAGATAAATAAAATATTGTCAGCTGGACCATGATTGCTGCTATATTACCAAAAAAAAGCATGTCTAATATTGGCCACATTGTTATTAAACAGTCAAACCGTTACAGATAGGGGTTACCTTTGCAAAGAATGTATCCACCACCATATGATTGAGATTTAACTATTTTTTGAAATCTAAGACATAAGTCAAGTATGTAGCAAATTACTCTAGAAAGAAGATTTAGGGCAGTGAATTTGCTTGTTTTATTGTAGAATTTGAATTCCCTCAGATTTTCTTTATATTGGATTACTATGCTAAAATCCTTGTATAAAGGTATATCTGATATCCTTATATACAATTATATGACATCTACGATGACAGAATATTGCCTATTAAAGGCTAGTAAAACACTATATAGATGTTCATTGAACACATTAATCAATGCATGGATGGTATGGCTGGGTTTGAATAAATAAATCAACAAAATTATAGTAACTACTTTTGTAACATTTCTGTGAAAGGTAGCAAATAAAGGAAATATGCTAGTATAGCAGTAGAGAATCTAATGAAGAGGTTGTTAAAATATTTTTTGCAACTTGTTATAGACCACCACCCTCTAGTGGTGTTTTGGGAAGGTAACATCCCACGTGACACATTTAGGTGACGTCGACGGATATTTTAGGTTGGTTTTCGATCGGTCCGTAAAACAAGCAGCGAAAAATATTTCAGTTCCTTGAAGGAATATGTCAGTCTCTCGAGGACGTAGAACCACGGGCTAATGCTGTCACCAATGCAATAAATTGTAATATGGCAACTGTTAAAACAGATAACAGGTTGACAGGCTGCCAAGGCTTCTTGTGCGTGGGGTTTGCTGGCGTTTTTAGTAAAACTGTCACGTCGCCCCTGGAGGTGGTAAAAATTAAGAGTCAAGTGGGCACATTTCATTGCAAGAAAGGTTTTTTGCACAGTTTTCTTCTTATTTACCAAAATGAAGGACTGCGGGGGTTTTGGAAAGGGAATTTTGTTTCCTGTCTCCGGTTATTTCCCTACAGCGCAATTCATCTGGCAACATACAAAAAGTAAGTTAATTTTAGCATTAGCAAGCAAACTTTTAAGTGACGTTAAGCGTAATCTGGAACATAATTATCCACTGCAAATCCCTTAATTTTTTATTGCAAATATGCTTTGATCATTGGATACTTTTGGAACTTGTTGGAATTAAAGCCAATAGACAAACTGGTAGTAACTGTTTAGTAAACAACTAGTCGTTGTGCTACGTGGAATCAACTTCCGCTTTACGATTTGTACTTATTACGCCTTCCGTCTTTGTCCAATCACAATGCCCTGTCCGATCAGCCGATCCACAATCTAAACAAACCCCTTGGATGTGTGGCTAAAGATAAAACAGCTAACAGTAGCGATGACAGTTACAAGGATATGTCAAATGCACTAGGGCACGTGTGTTCTCTAATTTAGTGTACATAGTGTTCCATGAAGGCATTTCCATTTTAGGACTTTCTCAGATGTCACAGAGTTTGAAAGGACTACAGTAGCCAGGGCACTTCTTTAAGGACTCAATTTGGCACACTTTATTATAATCAGCACGTTTAAACTACTCTACAGTTTATTATTATTATTATTATTATTATTATTATTATTATTATTATTATTAATAATAATAATAATAATAATAATAATAATAATAATAATAAAAAGGTTATGATTGGCAATTATTTTAAAGTTAGCCAACATTGTTCTGGATGGCATTAGCTAAGGTTTCACGCTGACTTGAAAAGTGTTCATGACTAATCATACTTATGCCTGTTTAAGCAACTGATACAAGTCTCTGTGCCTGCTCCAAATCCCTTTTCCGTGGTAAGGTTTTAATTGTCTTACTTTACTCCTCAGGATAGTCCACATTCACATGGATGAATTGGGCTATATATCTCAGTGGAGAGCCATATTTGCTGGTGGGCTTGCTGGCATAAGTGCAGCATTGGCAACGTATCCATTGGAAGTGGCAGAGACGAGGCTTATTGTACAGAACTGCAGAGAACCCACATATTCTGGAGTGTTACGCACTCTCTCAATGATCTACAGAACTGAAGGACTTCTTGCAGTGTACAGAGGCTTCTCACTCACAGTCTTGGGTATCTATTCCGCTCCTACTTATTACCATCCTCCCATGAGTTCCATTTTTATTGTAATGTATTTAGTACATTAATACCATTTTTACCCTCTTAGCTCCAATGGGAACACCTTTTAACTAATCAAATGGTGTTTGTTGAGTCATATGCAATCTGATAAAACAAGAAGGTCAACGTACATTATCAGTAAAGCTAAATTAAGTGCTAAATAAGAGTAACACTGACCGCTGATATTATGTCATAGTGACGTTTTGTTTCATATAAAACCTTTTTTGGTGCAGGTGCATTTCCATTCTCTATTGGCTGCTATGCAGTCTTCATGAACTTGGACACGTTGTGGCAGGAGCCACCTTCTCGCTTTACTTCCCTTCAGAATTTCATCAATGGCTGCATAGCGACAGGTGTGGCTCAGGGCCTGTCTTACCCCTTTGAGACCGTGAAAAGGAAAATGCAGGTTAGTGGAATTCACTTATAACCATGACAATAGCAATTTTTCAAAAGAGAAAAAAGCAATCAGAAAGTTAATGTTATTACCCAGTTTATCCAAGAGGTGGCACAGTCGTATATAATTTGTTATACATGATGGCAGGCCCTCTTTTTTAAATATCCTGTCTTGCAACATGTTCATAATTAAAATGCATATAAAGTGTTGAACAAATAATTCAGATCTTATTGAAATTAGTTTATTCTATTCTTGGTGTTTTTTTGCACTTTCCAGTGATTTTCAGAATTACTACATGTCTGCTGCTATATGTGTTAAAGGACACATAGCAGACAATAGGACATTGAAGGACAGAATACTGCATCCGGTTTTGTGCGGCTATTATAAGCAACCACAAGGCTCTGAAGCAGCTGAGAATGTGAACGTTGTTCAGGTTCTGCAGTCGCGATACAAAGGTCCCCTAGCCAAAAACAGATTTACTATTTTACAATACACTTCGTGTAAAATATTAGTGTTACTTTTGTTTGCCTTTGAAGTTAATAACACTACCTCAACAAATACAATAAACTACTCTTGGACATGCTAAGAATGAATGTATGAAATCTAGCTTAAAATAGTTTTTTTTTTGTTTAAATGTTCAACACCCAATATTTTCTTTAAAGGATTTTTGCAGATCTATGTGGCATGGATGTGCAAATTACAAAATCCAATTTTTAGTTTTCAACATTAGCTAGCATGATGTTTGTTTGTAGTTCCTAGTAATTTGGGCACAAGTGGTCTTAGGCTAATGGATTGACGTTATGTGGCTTATCGGGTGAATATTAAACACTCATTATGCAAAGGACGATAAACCAAAGCATTACAAATCTCAATTCCTCAAACTATTTTCCTTGCTCTCAGGCTCAGAGTTCCCGTCTTCCACATTATGGTGGGGCAGATGTACACTTCACTGGAATGATTGACTGTTTCAGGCAGGTGGTTAAAAATAAGGGCATCTTTTCCCTATGGAATGGGTTTACTGCCAACATGGTCAAGGTAGAGTGATATCTTTATGTTTGATTCATACATTTCATGTTTAATATGTTAGTTTCTTAGCAATGGCAGGCATGCTGTTAAGCAATATGTGCATGCCATGACTTGCAACATGCTAAGATAATTCCTTCCCTATTATAATATAAAATATTCAAATTTTAATTTAAAATACACCTGCATAAAATATGCTATATTATATAATAATATATGATAGTAATATACGAAAATGCTCCTATAACCTCTGTGCTCTTCCTCAACAGATTGTTCCATACTTTGGTCTTCTGTTCAGCTGCTTTGAGATGTGCAAGCAGGTTTGCTTGTACCGTAATGGATACATTGTGTCACCTCTGAGTTATAAACTGGCACCAGGAGTAGACCAAAGCCTGGGGCCTCATGAGTTAGAGGAAGTGAAGAAATACTTGAAAAACCGGAACTTTCAGTCACAGGAATCTTCCTTTAGAAATCGCTGGTGACCTGAGCTGCAAGATGAATTTAAAGGGTTATTGATGGTTAACCACATTGGTATCGGAAATGGGCAAAATTAGAACAGGAACCTTGGTTTAAATCCAATTTTGTAAAATTGTAAATGTGCTGCATTGTATTTGCAAAGCAATTGCAGGAGCTGATATTTTTATTCTTGATGCAGATTTTCTTAGTAATGTCCACACTACCTCAGTCAGCAATATATCCATTGTGTCAGTATCACATTTCCACAAATGTAAGGCTATTTTGTTAGGCTTTTATTATGATGGTGAAGTTGCCATAATACTTTCTTACACAGATCAAATACATGTAAGTGTCTGATCACTTTTCAGTATTTGTTAAATTATTGAACTTTTTTAACCAAATATCTAGAAGCTACCTTCAGATTTTCCTTTTTATGAGCTTTCCCTATTGATTATTTTAGTTTTACTTTTTTTGCCGTAATTGCTATAAATGTTAGTGTAAACATTTAGCAAGTTGTATGTAGCAATAAGACCGACATTTTAGCACTTTATTGTAATTTTATCACCCAAGGTTGATGATAATTGATAATGTATCTTTTTGAATGACTACTTAAATTTTCACCAATGTGGTGATTTAAGAACTTATTTTGTGGTAAAGTACGTAAAAAGAAAATCCACTAGTGGCACATTTTGAAAATTAAGTTTTTTGGCCATTTCCTAGTTGCCTTTTTCCCCCAAGTGAGTTGTTTTAGTGCTTTATCTGCAAATGAATCTACACACCACTGTTGGGCCCTTAGTCATTGGCATGACCCCTAAAAGTAAGGTTAATGTAACCATAGACCTTGGAACAACATTTTTTTGTTAAAAATCAGCATACATTATTCATGTGGAACAAAGTGGATTTGCCTGACATGGTTTCAGACAACAAGGTATTGCCAAAAAAATGTATCTAGGAAAATAAACTAATTGTCAAACATGAGAGTGAGTCTTATCGGTTCATGTTCTGTCAACGTTAAATAATAGCATATTGCCCACAGTAGGACTATATACAAATTGTGATTAAATTAAAAGGTCATTAAAGAAAGGACAAAATAAAAAACAAGGCTGATCTTTTACCTTCTTTTATTTGTAATTTGTATACGCTTCCGCTGTGTTGATCATTCTCTCCACATGAAGGCCTATCTTCAACCCGCTTAGAAAGCTCTACTTATTTTCTACTTCTAAAACACATTATCTATAATAGTAGTAATACGTTTTAATTCCAGCCATGCTTGTCGATTTGAAATAACTTTACATTTCTTCAAAAATACTTCATGTGTCTCACAGATTTGTGTTAATACTGTAGGCCTAACATTAAAAAAGCAAACGCGTCTGACCTGACTCACTGACTGACAGAGACGGAAACCCGCCCACTTAAACTACCTTCCTCGTTGACTTTGACGTTTTGTCACGCGCACCATCGTCTTTATGTCCTCCTGAAAGTGCCCCAAGTGTTCATTTCAGCCAAACCGGCAGACCCACTAGCACTGCTTTTGTGTCTCTTCACAACAGCTGAAAATGAATGACACAGTCGTTTCTTTCGCCAAGGACTTCTTGGCCGGTGGCATTTCTGCTGCTATCTCCAAAACAGCTGTTGCGCCAATCGAGAGAGTCAAACTTCTTCTCCAGGTAAGAAAACTTTGGAAATGCATTTATCATTCAGTAACCTATATATTTTTTTGCTAGATCAAAGTTCCAAAATAAAAATCTTAACCACCATAGAAACTCCATAGAAACATTAGCCTACACACTTACCCTTCAGAGCGTTTCCTTTTTGCTCACAGTATCCCTAACCCTCCCACTGACTATTGTTTGGGTCGCTGTTAAAGGGGGCATTAGTAACTAGAGGCCCCAATGCATATGGTAGAAGCTATACTTGACATACTACATACAGATTTGAATTGCTTACAATTACAGTTACTGCCTTTATAACCTAACCTGTAAATTGGTAACACATAGCTTTGAGATAGTTAAAATTGTCAAGGTCGGGACAAGGGGACCAAATCCTCGTGCACTTTAGGGGCGTGTCGCTAGCGTGGTGTCAAAACGCGAGGATAATGCGCCCAGATAGCCTGGCTACGCAAGGGGGTGGGTTACTGTTGAATGGAATGTGGGATCCTCACGTGTACAAGTCCGAACTTTGACATGTTAACGACAGTAGGCCTACGTTGGGAGACACCAGAGAATGTCACATTGTCAATAAAATGTAGGCTACACAAAGTATATAGAACAGTTTTTTTTATAATAATCAGGGTTACACTAGTTTAATGTATGCATATTGTTTTGTTTAAGGATAAGGACACAACAACCACAGTTCCTGTATAATTTAAACAAATAAAATTAAAAAGATTTTGTTCACAAAGACAGTATCTCACCTCGCTGATGATTTAAGTTCAGTGCAGGGACCTGATGTTTAAAAAGTTAATATTTAAGGCAGCTTCTATACTTCCCCTTGAAGAAAGGTGTAAAGGTTGGATTCTTAACTTGCAAGGGCATCGCATATATATCCTGCCCCACATATCTAACCAAACACTAAAACCAAACAAACCTAGTCCAAAGGTTCCACAGTTACTTTCCTTGTTACATTCTTTCCTAACAATATGTCTGAGCCTCTTTTTATTATTATTATTATTTTTTTCAGGTTCAACATGCCAGTAAACAGATTGCAGTTGACCAGCAGTACAAGGGAATTATGGACTGTGTGGTCCGTATCCCAAAGGAGCAGGGCTTTCTAGCATTCTGGAGAGGAAACCTGGCAAATGTCATTAGATACTTCCCTACTCAGGCCCTCAACTTTGCATTCAAAGACAAATACAAGAAGATCTTCCTTGATGGTGTGGACAAGCGCCAGCAGTTTTGGAGGTACTTTGCCGGTAATCTGGCCTCTGGTGGTGCAGCTGGAGCGACATCCCTGTGCTTCGTCTACCCCCTTGATTTTGCCAGAACCCGTCTGGCGGCGGACGTCGGTAAGGCTGGAGCTGGGCGTGAGTTCAATGGCCTGGGCGACTGCTTGACAAAGATTTTCAAGTCTGATGGCCTCAAGGGGCTGTACCAGGGCTTCAATGTCTCAGTCCAGGGCATCATCATCTACAGAGCTGCATACTTTGGGTGCTATGACACAGCAAAGGGTGAGAGTGATCACTGATCATCCTGCTCCTATGTACGCACGTTCTTGTTTTTGTTGCAATACTGTATAACCAGTCCTTACTTAAACCTAATTTTCTGTGTAGGCATGCTGCCTGATCCCAAGAACACCCACATTATTGTCAGCTGGATGATTGCCCAGTCAGTGACAGCTGTCGCTGGTCTTACGTCGTATCCTTTCGATACTGTCCGGCGTCGTATGATGATGCAGTCTGGACGTAAAGGAGGTAATTATCAAATCCTTAATGCTCTTCTGTCATAGACGCCAAGCCATGAATATTTGAAGCGAGAATGTAACATGTGTTTGATTTACAGCGGACATCATGTACAGCGGCACCATTGACTGCTGGAAGAAGATCCTGCGTGATGAAGGTGGCAAGGCTTTCTTTAAGGGAGCCTGGTCCAACGTTCTCAGAGGCATGGGGGGTGCCTTTGTGTTGGTCTTGTACGATGAGTTGAAAAAGGTCCTTTAAGTATTTTCTTCCACACTGGAAGTTTTGAAAGGTTTAAGTGTAATATATCCTGTACATTTGGAAGGACTCAATGTCAGCCTTATTTATAAAGACCACTAGTTACAATGGGAAAACAACATGAATGCTCTTTTGGCCCCCTTTTCGTTGCCGCTCACAAGAATGTCATTACCCTGAAGACAAACGCTGTTGCATATGAACTTCTAAGAGTCTGTTTTTTGCCAGAACATGTATATTAAAAGAAACCTACTGTATGAAAACATACCTGAGTTCCAACATTTTATTTGGAGGTTTAAGAGAGTAGCACAGTATAGAAATGCATGCATGCATGTGTCCTTAGATTGTGTCCTAATTCTCAAGGTGAAACTTAAGCTAATGGTTTGCCCCTGTAAGTGTTGGTTGGGCAGCTGCCAAAGTCATCTCCTAGAGACTGGTTGTAATCTGAGCTCCTAAGGATTTGCAGGGTGCGTAGGCTGAAGTGTGTGTAAAGGGCTTGAGAAGCTATACAGTATACACTTCATTTAAATCGAAATGAACAATTTAATAAAGTTAATGAGGCTTTGATATAACGTGTAGACAGACTCTTTAAGACCAGTGTGAAGAATTTCTTCAATCTAAATATGCATCTCCAATCAAATCTCTCCACTGGTGTTATACAGGACTTTAAAGGTTTTTTTTGCATGCAGTGTTGTTTTAAAATTATTGAAGAAAAAAAAAATCTTACTTCTAAGTTCAATGTGGCATTGTACTGTGTGTACGATTATGTGAAAATCTTTGCAGGACTTCAAAGGAAGGGCATGTTCAAGTGCCCCTGTCAGAGATCCTCTCACACTTCTACCCTGTTCATGTAGAGTTCACCAACTATGGTCTCTGCCTGCCCCATGCCATTATGAGTCCCGTGTGGAACTAGTATTGTGTCTAAGACTAAGAGCTCTGTTGATCTTGAATTGAGGACAAATCCACTCTTGATATAGCTCCCACTATCAGATTACACGATTTACTCAGCTGGACACAGTGTAATCTTCTGCTCTCCTCTCATTGGGCTTTCTTTGGAATTAATCCTTGAGTGCATCAGTGTCAAAACTAGTTTGGTAATCGAGGATCCATTACTACTCAATCACAAGACGAGTGGTGTGTATAAAGCAATGGGTATCAATCCCTTTTATAAGTATTTTTTGTATTTGTAGGCAGGCAACAGAGCAGTGAGGCAACCATCCCCACCTACCACATGTCTTTAGCAAGCAACTGAAAAGTAGACAAAAATAAAACTATTACCTTCCGCTAGTGTGATTATGAAATGCCTAATTGCCTACAAAGTGTTATTACAAAAACAACACCAACATGAAAAAGTATTCTTCTCACCTTAATGTTTTTTGTGTCTTACACAAAATGTTTGATATCAACACGATGAAACAGCGCCCTCCAACCCCAGTCTACCTACTCTAATCTGCTTAATAACTTGGGTTATTAAGCCTATGACATATTAAAAAAATATCTGGAACAAAACTATAGGTTTGGATTCACTGAATTAAGTCATTTATTCATATTGTGATGGCAAATTTATCTTTTGGGTTGCTCTGCCCTGTTTTAGCCAACTTAGGCAACTTCTGTTCCAACCGTGAGATGTTAATTAGGGGTGCAACTGCTTGAAGCTAGTCTTATCTCTAGTTCTTCCCTCATTGGCGAAAATAACTTTATCTCACAGATGTGCTCCTGCTAATTTCACAGGCTTTGAACGGTGTACAAAGACTCTGTGTTAGACCCCGTCCACATGTAGTCGGGTATTTTTGAAAATTGATTTTTTTCTCCCTCGTTTTAAACAAAATCTCTGTCCTGACAAGCACGGTTAAAAAAAATCCCCGTCCACACGAGAACGCAAAAAAAACGCTGTCCATTGAAAGCCATACCATGCTGGCCAATCAGAAACTTGAAAAAAAGAGGGTGCTGTAGGGATTACCAAGGCAACCGTCGACAAATGACAGTTGGGCTAGCAGCCAATGGCTACATGTAAACAAATTACATCTAGGCCCTAAAGGCGCACACAGATCTGATGTAACAAAAGAAAAACTTCCGGCTATGATCGTTTTTGGTGTCCACACGTAAACACTGAAAACGGCGTTTTTAAAAAAAAAAAAAATCCACTCTAGTCGGCGTTTTCGAAAACCGCCGTTTTCAGTGACGAAAAACGCCGTTTACGTATAGACGACAGGCCAAAACGGATAAAAACCCCTCCGTTTTCAAAAATGCCCCGCTACGCGTAGACGGGGCCTTAGTCTTAGGCTTTAGTCAAACGTATGAAGAACCTGGAGAGAAGAGGATCTTTGACCTGCTGGCCAGCATAATAAATATATCTAGATTGTACTTTGCTT
>JAVQIZ010236554.1:0-13067 GCA_036023535.2 Galaxias brevipinnis | reverse complement strand
AGCTCCCATCTGGCCCAGCCTCCTGTCCGACTACACAGGCTTCACCAAGCAAGACCTGATCCCCTGCGCTGTGCTGCTCTACGTCAAGTGGTGAGCGCCCGCACCCCTCCTAGCCTCCTGGCCTCCTAGCCTCCTGGCCCCCTAGCCTCCTAGCCTCCTGGCCTCCTGGCCTCCTAGCCTCCTGGCCTCCTAGCCTCCTAGCCGGCTGTGCGGCTGTGCCGAGCGTCACTAGGGCTTTGTGGTCAGACACACAGTTGTCCTGCCGCTCACTTTCTTGTTATTTGTTCACCTCGTGTCCTTTTTTTTCCCCTGTATCATGCACAGGCTGTAAGTGGCTTTATTCTGCTCCTTCCCCTCCGGGTAAACCACTACCACAATAGCCAATAGCCTCTTGGCTTCCCCTAACGAGGGTTACCTTGGTGACGGGGCCATGGAAGGCTGGTGAGAGAGTGGGAGGCTGGTGAAAAATGCCTGTCTCCTCACACTCGAAAGACGCATCCAATTACTCAAATGGCGTTTGGTATGCATTTTCCAAATGCGCACAGAATGGCTGGTTTTCTGACGAGAAAAGTTGCGTTTAATGTTCTTTTGTCTGACCAGCTATGTAATTTAGAAGAAAGGCATGCTGTAAACCACCCTCTGTTCTCCCCCAGCACGTCGCCTTCCCACCTGGCTGTTAATGAGCGTGTGGAGCTGAAAGGGCACCAGGTCAACATTTCCACTCCGTTCCCCAGTAGCTAATTAGTCTGTCACTGTTGTCATTGTGCGTCAGCATGGCTGACCCGCTGCCTCTGTTTGATTAGCCAGGCCTGCCACGTGGGGGAGGATGCTGGTTAGCGCTCGGTCCATAAAGGGCCTTCACGCCGCCTCTGTTTGATTAGCCAGGCCTGCCACATGGAGGAGGACGCTGATTAGCGCTCGGTCCAAAAGGGGCCGTCATGCTGGCCTGGTGTGTTGATTGCAGGTTGTTGCCTGCTGCACAACCGTAAGCGGTTTTTATTTACACTGAAATAAGTGCTCCTTCAACCCCACTATCCCATGTCCTTACCATTCATCAGTGAGTGAAATGGCTGTAAGTGAGGGTTCTCCAGAGTGCTGCTTAGTGGACCAATCCCCTGCCGTCTTGTTCTGCCGAACCCCCTACTGACCAGGCTCTCGCACTCTGCCCAATGGGCCCCTGAATCGGCTGTGATTTCAGGTTAGCAACAGAGCCGTGGCTCCATTAGCACGGAGCCCATGGCGTTGACAGGTAGTGGTTTAGCCCCGTCACCTCTTCGTCACCACAGTTATTTGTTACTCTGGCCCTCCCTTACCCTTCGCCATGGCCAAAAGCTGCCCCTCATCGGCTCTTTGAAAGGCCAGTGAATGCCATCCACCAAATATAGCCAGCAAATTCAAAACAAACATACACTCTGTATTGAGACAAACACGTTCACTGTATTTTCACAACACATGGGAAAAGGACATGGATTCAGACACTTTTTATATATTTTTATAGCTATTGATAAGAGGCCAGTTTCTTCATGCAGTGGAGTGTGCTGGCTTCCACCGGAGAATCGATGGTGGTTCGACAATGCACGCGTGCAGCAGAAAGCCGCAGGGTGTTGGCCACATGGCCCACTTCTAAGGGATGGGCTGTGTGTTTGTGCGGGGGTGGCTGTGTGTGTGGGCGGGGGTGGCTGTGTGTGTGTGTGGGGGTGGGGGTGGCTGTGTGTGTGTGTGTGTGGGTGGGTGGGTGAGTCACAAAGGTGTGCTGCAGGGTGAGTCACTCTGCCGTGAGGACACCCTTTGTAGACCAAGTCCATCCCACATTGGACACATCACAAGGTCCCCCCCCCTCAGGTCTGATGTAAAGATGCTCTACTGTGGATAAAATGCCCTCACCTTTATCTCTCTCACATCGTTCTCTCTCTTTCTTTCTGTGTAGTTTCAGCCAAGACGTGCCTAAGGACTACCGCCACGTGTCTCTGACCGGTGTGAAGCAGCGCTTTGAGGACGAGGCCTACCAGCAGATCAGCAGAGACAAGGTGACAGCCACGTCAACGCCGAGCCACACGTCGTCCCCTAGCTCTAGCTTTCTGTTCAGAGTGCAGCGAAATACTTATTTTGCCATTCTTTGAAATATTATTGGGCAACAAAGACTTTACAACGACCTTAATAAAACATTTGGTATTCTTTGTAAACTACTATAGTTAATCCAAATGTATCTGGGTCAATGTTTCTCAAAAAGTATTTTAAAAAAAAAATTTCAAAACAGATTTTAGTTTTGATTTAGATTGGATGACTTTAAACAAGTCTCATTTGTTAAAACATTGTATTTGTTTTTTGACTGTCTTAATTTTGTCACCCAAAATATTTGACAATATTAGTAATAACAGGAAATATACTTAATAATCACATTTTAATTTCAACTAAAATAAGTGATTTAGTCAACAGTCTCCATTGAAGTAAGAGTAGTAAATTGCTCAAACAGGATATGTCACATGAGATCACTTTCAGTTAATAACAACTGCAATAGGCTACAGTGCAACATATTAATTTGATACACTGTAATGGATTGTGATTGGACAGCATAGTCATGTTTTAGTTTGATACATTTAAAAAGAATCAGCTAAGGTCCAATTAACAATTTAATTTCAAATATCCAAATTCAATTCATCAACAGTTTTCTAATAATTAATAAAAGATTTTACTCTAAATAACATTATTTATTTAATGCAGTGAATTTCCTTGCAGTTGCGCAACCTGACTTTTGCGACTAAATTCAAATTTAACAGACTTCCACTTGGATGCATCTATTAGCTTTTACCATTTCTAACAAATTCATACATATTTTAAAATATAATAAAGATTCATCTGTTAAAATTAAATGTTAACTCCACTATAAAGGTCAATTGGGTTCCTCATGGGTTATCATGCCAAAATACTTTATTTAGAATTTATCATCCTGAAACGTTTTCATCGTTTCCTTAGTCGGCTCAATTGCTCGGACCGTTGCGCCGCCTGACGTTTTGGGGGTTTGAGATGCCAAAACATGAAGCAATATATATCATTTGAATGTACTGGAAATGTATTCAAACTAAGTAGGTTTTATAGAACAAATTGATACATGTCATGAATTGATAAACATTATTTTAAAAGGAAACTGCACTCGGACACAGATATGCATGTCATGTCGTTGACCCATCTACTATAGTCAAGCCAAATATATCATGGCTTCCACTGTACCCCGTTAAGTTCCTCGTGTGTCTGCACAATTGTTAACACCACCCTGCCTCCACCAGATCATGGAGTTCAAGGAGCTGTGTCAGCTCCTGGAGATCCCGGAGGTGGAGCCCCAGATGGATCCGCCCAGCCCCACCGGACCGCCAGGGGACATCCACACCTTCCTGTCCTCACCCTCCAGCAACAGTAAGAGGTAGGTGGACCCGCCTGCCGGCCACACGTCACACGGCCCTTCAGTACACTTCCAGCACTGGGGGAAGAAGAAGAAGACACCTGTCAGTCTTTCAAACATTAGCGACGCGCGACCAATCCACTTGTTTTGTGTCGTTACCGTGTTTCTGAAGCGTGACATGAACGATGATCTATGCCCCGATCCCTTTCTGAAATGGTGGCGAACTCCCAGAGGCCCAGCCAAGAGAAAACACTGCCCTCTCTTGCCGTTTGACAGCCTTGCACGTTGGCTTGCTCTTTTAGCGGTCCACATCCCTGCTAGGTCTCGCTGTTCCTCGGTGGCAAAAACAGCTTCGGGACAGAAGGTGTTTGTTTGTGTGTTCCGCTGACTAGCCCCGACCAACTGTCTTGTCTGATTCCCCCCCACCCCATCCCACCCCACAGGAGACGAGAAGACAGCGTGAAGGCCAACCGCGACAGCCTGGTGACCACACCCACAGCAGAGCTGTCCACTCAGGAAGAGACGCTGCTGGGCAACATCCTGGACTGGAGCCTGGACACGTCCTGCTCGGGCTACGAGGGCGACCAGGAGGAGAGCGAGACGGAGAGGGACGGAGAGAGTGAGTGATGGGGGGGGTGTGTGTTTGCTTCCTGACACCGCCTCTTGCAGAATCATTTTACTGGGCAAGCGGTGACTAGTCAATGCTGTCAGTCCTCCAGCACATGAAGTCACCAGAGCTGACTCAGCGCTGATGTTGTGTCCAACATGGAACAGATGGAGTCTGCTAATCAATGTTCATTCATAGTGGCCGAGAAAAATCCATAGTCGATTATGTGACTGTTGCGACCGAGACAACCGTGAAATCAGTGTTGATCCGAATGCAAACATTAACCCTTTGTTGTCTCCCCATAGCCTCCGTGGTGGCCCTGACACTGGAGGAGCCCGTCGACGCCGAGGACCCCCGCCTACACTGCCGAGCCCTGTCCAGCGACGAGGACAGCTTCTGCGAGGGGGACCGGTGGGACGTGGAGGGTCAGGGTAGCTCCAGGCGTTGGCCCAAGGAGGCTCTCGTCCTGCCCCCTGACCTCCACAGTTCAGGCTACTCCTCCGTTCAGAGCGCCAGCCCCTCTTCAACCTGCTCCTCTTCCTCCCTGATGCCCTGCACATTCCAGACTGTGTCTCCAGCCTCCGGCACAAGCTCTGCCAAAGCCCCGCCAGGCTTCCGCCTCTTGGTGCCCACGCCAAAGCCCAGGGGTGGAGCCCGGAGGCAGGTTAAGAGGAAGAATGCGGCGGCTCACAGCGGAGGAGAGATGGAAGAGGAGGAGGACGAGGAGGAGGTGTGTGCCTCCAGTGTTGGGGTCCTCAACCTCTGAGTGCTAGTCTGGAGACGGATTCAATTAATGAAATGAACGATCGCTGGATCCCGAGATTTTCAGTCCCAAGTACCCTCCCTTTTCTCATAGAGCACTTTTCTGTGGTTCTCAATGCTGTCTTTGCTTGTGCCAGAAGATTTAAAGAGACATTTTAGCTTTAAGACCAAAGGGAAAGAAAACGAACAACCCTCACCAAAATGTCCTGCCTTTATTTGCATGTCGCACTTCATTCTGTGACCCTAGAGACTTAATGACATCGCAGACAAAGACAAAACACTGGATCAATAACTCAACTCTCCTCAGGTCTTCACTGTTACGTGCCACGCTGGTTCACCACCATTACTTTGTTTCTCAATAAAAAATATCTCCTCAAATGGCAGCATGCTTATGAAAAACGGACCTCACAGACATGTTGTACTTGTGTTTGAATGGTCTTGTAAATGTATAGTTGGAGTTATTTTTTCATACATATAGATGAAGATTCTGACATGCACTGCGTACCGGATTATTTGCCGCTACCTTTTGGTTAGGTGCTGGTATATGCTGTACTTGATTTTTAGTAGGAACGACTGAAGCCTCTTCAATTGTTGTTTGCCATTCATCTTGCCAAAGGTACATTATTGGTGCGTTTTAAGTGATATTTCAATAGTTTATTATATTACAGTTGTTGTTTTTTACTGA
Source organism: Galaxias brevipinnis (assembly GCA_036023535.2). NCBI lineage: Eukaryota > Metazoa > Chordata > Actinopteri > Galaxiiformes > Galaxiidae > Galaxias > Galaxias brevipinnis. The sequence continues at coordinate 7,616 of JAVQIZ010236554.1, read as the reverse complement.
AAGATCCACAATGCTGTTTGAAAACTGTTTCTCTTGTTACTGTTTGGGTTGGAACACAGGAAATGCCAATGAGACTGTTAACATCTAAGAGGTCCGTCATGAACCACTAATGAATCCCATCTGAACGTTCTGATATCACGCAATACATGAACACAACGTTCAAATTAGCTCATGGTACTCTGTACACATGTGATGTAATAGGCCGTGGTCTGTAACCTCCCCACCACCACACACACGTTCTCTGGTGCATAAGTCTTGAATTAGGTGTAGCACTTCAGAAAGAAGGCAGTTTTACTGAAAGTTAATGTTTTATGTCAACATTTGCTACGCTTGAACAATCAACTAATTTAAGTGTTGTGAGTAGATTTGCTTTACTTCCTCTAGGTGAAAGAGAAGGTGAAACACTAAAGGAAGATAATTACTAAATGGATTTTGAAAGTACTGTATGCCTTACTCTGGATACTGAGGAGTCCCTGTTTAAAAATGATGTGACTGACTAAATACTTTTAGAAGTGTTCTGTCATACATGTTGCATTCATTGTGTCTTACATGTAAATATGTATATGTATAGGGAAGAAAAAGACTGTGATAAGCTGCCTTAACTTGAAAGTGTTTTGTCTCAAGTACAAGTAAACTCACTGTCCTGATACCTAAAAAGTGAAAACGTTATTTTTTCTATTTTGATCTCCCACGTGACCAGTGAAAACGGATCTTTGTACTTTTCTATTAAAAAAAAAGAAGCCTGTGAACTTGTTGACGAACCTTTGTCTCACTATGTAGGTTATCATCAGGAAAGTGCTCCAAATATTTAAAAAGCCATAGAAGTATTATTTTATACCGAAGATGGCCGATGCATTCTCGAATTCGTTTTTTATATTAACAAACATACGAAACAGTATACACATAAACAACCAGAATGAAACAAATATACATATAAAATGTATTTACATTAAGTATTAGCAGTCGTTTGATCTCACAAGGGTTAGTTGCCTTAGATGCCCTACGTAAGGTCATATGACAGTCAACGTTGGGTCACGTGATTCTTTTTGTTGACGTTTTTAGCTGCGCTGTGCACAAGGAACAGGGGCTGCTTCAGCAGCTGGTGCAATGTCATCGCCTCATCGAGTGAAAAAGTGATCATAATTTGACCTGTATTTAATGGAAACGTTTGTAGCAACTGAAGTGCAACCTCTACAGTTTCAGTGAATGAAGACGTCAAGGCAGCTCAATGTTATCTGCATTAAAAACGAGGAGTTATTTATCGGAAAGGCAGCTCATGAAGTTAAATTACCGAATCCAGGTTTACTAAGGTATTTTAACGTTTTCGTAGAACCAGACACTTGATTATCTTGAAATGTGTTTACATTTTGAAGGTAAATGTCGTCCCAAAAGACTAATCATTCAATTTAATAGAGATTCTTTGCTTTGTTTCATCTCTTTTTCATAAAAAATATTTAAATTGACTGGCATGTCGATTGTCCAATCACTAAGCCATAGGCTAAGGCTTCTGGTCTCTACTAGTCAAACTAGTAAATGATCAAAGGCGGGCCAAGTTGTTCCATATCTAATTTGATGGCCATCATAGCAAAATGCCAGTTTAGAGATCTAAACAAACTAAGTAGCCTAAAGAATAGAACTAGTCATAGACCTCATACACAGTTGTTTTTGTCTGGGCAAGCAAGCTTATATAAATAAAATTACGGACAATTTCGGTCACCTTTAATACTCAGAGGATTTACTGTCAGAACAGCATTTATGGTAGTTCAGTTAGGTTTGTTGGCCTAGCAGGATTTGGCTAATCTACTTAGATGTGCCAATTGAATTATGGAGGGAACAATGTATCATTGTTGAGACACATTCATTATTGGTGCCTAGCGTTCTTGTCCAATTTAGTGGCATAGGCAATTTGTTTTTGCACATGACACAGCACACTGACTATTAGTATTAACTTCGAGGTAAGGCTATTTGTTGTAAGTGTGGTTCATTCAATGGACTATGTGGCCTTCCTCAGCTTGCACCCAAGTAATGTGGTTGATGAATAACTAGATCCCGGTTTAATTGATTATTTGTTTTCATATCCCTAAAAGCAAGTCTATTTGGCTGGACTTCTATAATTCATAGAAGAAGCAAATTTTTTCAAGTGACTCAAGCACAAACATTCAATCCTGCAAGAGATCCAACCAGATTAGCTTTACTTTTGCAATGAACTGTTACCTCAACAATTATTCATGTCAGTGATGCCTCCCAAAAGAAAATCATATTCCTTCACAGATTAGTCAAACAGGTTTTATCTTAAAATTCACTTTCATGGTCTGTTTCCTTTCCATTGTAAGCATTTATTTTTTCTGGCACGATTCACCGTAAATTCCCAAATTGCAGAACAACATCAAAAAAAGGTGAAAAAAACACTCCATCAGTCATATTCAGTTCTGTATCTTTCCAATCTCGTCCCCAATGTTTGTGTAGTAGCTATTGTGAAATAGAAGTTAATATTGGCTTTGGAACCTACTTTACATTTCTACGTTACCAATTTATGACTTTTTTTATGACCTCTCTTTCCAGAGCTGGAATGCAATTAGTCCATTGTATGAGAGTAGGCGAGTCTAGTTCAAAATGTCCCTGTATTCCTCTGACCAGGTACTGTTGGCCAGCCGCAGACCAAGTCCTCTCTTCTCCTCAAAATGGCTATCATCCGACAGTTTGGATTGCTGCTGTGGAAGAACTACATTCAGCAGGTGAATAACAAACAGCACAATCCATATGTTGTCATGGCACCACTGCCTTGTTGTGAAACTAATCCACATCTTTTATAGCCTGTTTATTAAACACTACTGTAATGTTTGTTAATGCGGCTTCATAGCATATGTTGTTTAACACTTGGCAGTCGGGTCTCTATTTTTGTGTATGAGGTTTTAGGCTAGTTGGACAATAACTTGTTATATAGGCTGCCACATTTTACAAGTGCGTGATTGTAAGATGCCTAATGTTTGTTAAGTCTGTGTGTCGCAACTTTTCTTTCTTGATCTTGCCGCAAGGTTGTGGTCCCCATTGGCTTGAGCATCTAGGGTTCTACTGTCACTCTTGTCATTGTACTCCATCAACAGGGGAGGATTTGGTAGGCTGGATCATCAAACTGTGGTCTTTCATCATGTGACTCCAGTCAATCACAGGTCCTCAACGTGAACCGTTCTGCGTGAATCTTGTTCCCTATTTACTTTGGACTCCCATCGTATCTGTGGAGGTTTTAAGCAGTATGAACTAATACTAATCTTAAGTCAATACCTTCGAGAAAGATATGATCCGAGATTTTCCTAATAAACCCTTAGTGCTTTTATGGGAATGTTGAAACTACGTGGGAGGATTATTTATTGTACCAAGTGGTTTAAGCAGGAATACCAATGTTGGCGTGTTTAGCAAACATAGTTTTTACCTATCTACGTTGCCTGTGAGAAACTGTTGCATGTTTGCCCTTTTTTAGTGTTATCTTCCTAACAATACAGTGATTCAAGGAGGAACTTTGAATGAAATATGAGACTGTTGTTGCCCAACGGAATCTCACTCCCGTGTTCCCGACAACGAGTCTGTTTAGCAGGCTGCTCGAATGCCAAGAGTGTTCTGCTCAAAATGTGGTGCTCCATCACCTTTTGCATGCCCCCTCCGCGGACAGTTGTGGTTGCTAGGTGACTCCATTTCAGGTAGCCAGGAAATGCAACAGGGCTTGTGTGTGTGTTGGCTGTGGCGCAGAAACGGAAGGTTCAGGCAAGGCGGTGTTTGAGGTGTGCCCTAAAGGGACTTGTGATCTGGACGTGGTCTGGTGCTCATCCACTCTAGTTAAGAAATGTGTGTTTTTTCGGGACCAACATGGGGACACAGCAGAAACAACAAGTCACTCTATCCCTTACAACCTTAGAAAAATACCCTCAGTTGAATTGTATTAAAGCAGGCCTTGATCTTTACATAACAAGATTAAAAACTGATTTTTAAAGATTGGACATGGCTTATTTTTCTTTGTGTTAACTTGCTTTTGGCCATTCATTCGGCCACCAAAGCTAGTACGGGTTTAATTATGAACTTTGTAGGCTGAGTCTTTATAGTCTTTGTCTTGGCTCGGTCAGGTATTGATTTAGCCTAGCCCAAACCGCCTTTCCCATTGTGTTCCCCTGCTCATCAACGGGAGACTAGTCTGTGTCTCAGAGACAGTCGGGGTCGTGTTGCTGACAATTTTCCGCTGCTGCTGCACCATTCCCTCTGGACCACATGCCATTCTGGCTTCTGCAGACCTCCTCAGATGAGCACACACACACACACACACACACACACACACATGCACAAACCCACATCCACAATCACCCACAATCAGTCTCCCCTGATTGAAGAATCTTCAAGATTCCTCTGAGGTGAATGAGGAGCACATTGCCCTGGAACTGTCAGTGTCACTCTCCACTCCAATCACTCAGCACTGTGAAGCCCCTCCCAGAACTGACTGAGGCTACGTTAAAGCCATAGTTCACCCGTTTTCAATCATTTGATGTTTTTCATCAGATACCAATGTTGTATTTTAAACATCGTATTGTCATTTTGCTTTCTAATGCGTCATCGGGGGTCCTTCCTGAATTTGATTAAACTACAGACGTTTTTACTTTTTAGCCAAGGGGAGAGCCATTGCTGGTTCTGAGTTTGATTTGCGCAATGATCTAAGGGCATTGTGGTGTACAATGAATTAACTATTTAAATGCCAGTGGGCGCAAAAATACGTACATTTCACTTCAATTGATCCTATGACCCGAACTTGTTCAATATATTGAGCCTGAACAACAACATGTTGTTTAAGAAAATCGGTGAAGTATCCCTTTAAGAACTTGGGGAACAGAGGAAGTAACCCTCTCCAACCAAATAAACTGTTGAATAATTATCCATGATGTTCAGACACTCTGAACCTCGTGAATCAGGCTGGAACTCACGCGTAGACTGTCAGGCTCTAAAAGGAGGGCTTTTCACTGCCAACCTTTCTCACTTGCTTCAGAGCCCAGTGAAGAATGCACACTATCTGGATGTGGTTCTCTGTCCACCTCCCACTGCTTACCTGCAGCTGAAATGAATACATAGAGATAGATATGGTAGATAGGACTTTATTCATCCTGAGGGAAATGTCTGTAGTACAGTAGATACAGTATGCATACAAACAACAGACACAGAAACACTTAACACTGAACAGTAGACAACAGCAGGGTGGGTACGGGTCTGCATGTGAAGTGGGTTGTTTAGATGGCTAAAGGGAAGGTTTGCGATCGTAAAGGTTTAAGGAGGATGTAGGTGAACCACATGGCGCTGCAGCACAGCGTGTTGCAACCCCTTCATTGCTACCCCTTTTCCCTTCCTCTTCCTCACAGTACATACCCCCACGTGCACCTTTACCGCGGCCTCTGGTCGTCTGTAACCGTAGACTTTCCTCTGCTCATCCTTCACCTTCTGGTCTGATTTGTCGTCTCACTCTCTGTCATTCCCTCTCTTTGCCGCCGGCGTTTCCCTCGTCTGCAGCGGCGTCAGATCCTGGTCACCCTGGTGGAGATCGCCCTGCCCCTGCTCTTCTCTGCCATCCTCATCGTGCTGCGTCAGCGCGTGCCCTTCAGGAACTACCCCAACGCCACCGTCTACGAGAGCTACTTGCCGGGCGACGTGCCGTCGCTCTCCCCGCCCAGAGGCGGCTTCCAGCTGGCCTACGTGCCGGGCAACGCCAGCGTGGTGCGGCAAGTGGCCGAAGACGTGCAGCGCCACCTCAAAGAACCCATCACATCAGGTGGGGGCTGCGCCGGAGAGTTTAGGAAAGGTGTAGTCGCATCGGAGGGGTTCATTTAGACTTGAAAAGCCTCCTAGTGACATTATTGTGATCCAAAATCTGTCTCCTCTATAAGTTCAGTTTGAAATTACAGTCATAGAGGCTGTTTTCGATCGAGTACAGACCGTGGAGAAGAACAGTGAAGAGCAGTGTACGTGAGTGTCACGAACGCTTATGCTGCCTCTGGACCAGCCTGAAGAGGCTATCAGAGCCAGCTACACTATGGCATGTGAGAGTTCCAGTATGGCAAGTGTATCAACTGCCACCAGCAGGAAACCCCTATAGGCCGACATTCCAGGCGGATCTGGGAATACTGGTTCTATAGGATAGAGCTCCCCAGGGAGCAGGGCGTCGTAAACAACCCCCTCTGTCTCCAGGGGACAGTTCCACTGGGAGAGGAGAGGAGGCCTCTCTTGTTTACCCAGAGCCTGTTTGGCTGGTTCCACTTGATACACACATGCAGACAAACACACACACTGAGGAATTGTCAGGTTGGGCTGATCATAATGACACGGGCGGCCAAACATTGAGAAACAGACGGTTTGTTATTCAGACAAGTTGTCGCACAGGTCTGCCTGGCTGTAGCTTATCCTTTATATGCAAAGGTCCTTAGTCTACAGCTGAACCATTTAGATGAAATCACAGATGTGGGGGTGGGTCGCAGGACTAGAATGCCACAAGTATAGGTGACCTGACACACACACACACACACACACACACACTGATAGCAGTAGACCATTGATTTAGGTGTGAACCCTGTATACAGTAGACTTAAAGAGCTAGTCAATAAACCCCCCCCATTACTGTACCACTTCACAAAGGTCATTCCATAAAACGGCGTCCAGCATGGCAGTCAACCTTTGAGACTATACTGTGTGAGAGCAATGTAAACACTTCTGTGTCAATACGGCTACCATTAGAGAGGTGCACCTGAGGTGAGTGGCTGTTTGCTGCTGCGGTTTGGCTACAGGTCACACCGATGTGCCGTCTGCCTGCTCGTGGCTGTGGCCGAACGTAGCTTATCTGATAGCAGGCTTTAGAGGCGTGCCCTGGCACACCAAACACTTTCTTTCTGTGTGTGCTGCGGCCCTGAACCCTGAGCTAACCCACATTGTTCCTCTTCACTTCCTACAGCACATGCTAACACATGCTAATACGCTATGCTATAGGTCTATTTCCCTCACTCTTTTTTTTTTTTAGGCTGAACACACACAGTCTAGACGTGTGAGTATGTGTGGTCAGGATAAGATTACAAATGCCTCATTTGAACTTTGAGTAACCCACCTATTTGCTGTAGTCTCAGTTTAGACAGATCTTATGATGCCTTATCTATCACTGTGTGTATATTTCTGTTTTGCCTGACCTAAATGGGTGTTCTATTGCTGTGTGTATGTTTCTGTTTTGCCTGACCTAAATGGGGGTTCTATTGCTTGTGTATTCATGGTTTTGTATGCAGGCCCCATCTCTACCTGACAGTTTCCTTTCTTGTCTGTAATAGGAAGTAACAAGGTCAGAGACTCGGGCAAGTGTGAAGGAGCGAGTGTACGTGATACAGTCGTCTAACTTTGACCCCTTCCTCTCGGCCTGTGTGTCTGTCCGCTCTGCTCCTAGTTCGCGGCTTCGAGACGGAGGCGCATTTCGAGGACTTTGTGAGAAACGACCCCCTGTCCGGGAACACTTTGGCTGCCGTGGTGTTTGAACATCCTTTCAGTCACGATGACGAGCCTCTGCCGCGACAGGTGAGGAAGAGAGACACGGGGGGGGGGGGGGGGGGGGGGGG